>JAQISU010000210.1:6152500-6212500 GCA_029339505.1 Unio delphinus | reverse complement strand
AAAAACTGTCAATATTAAATGACCTATTTTTCTCATTCTGAAATGTAAAAAACAAAAAATATTACTTCCTGATGCATCGGTGTCTGATATGAAAATTTCATCTCACTTTTTGTCCGCCAAAAGAAAAATCTCTTATGATGCCTTGGGGTAAAAATGTTCTGTCCCACAGCGAAGGATATCAAGCAATCTACAAGCATTTGTTCCGTTTAAAACCTAAATAGGAGCCCCGATTGGCCAAGTGGTCTAAAGCACTGTCCGTTACGGATCACTGCCATCTCACCTCTGTCTGCGTGGGTTCGAGTTTCGGATTTGGCCAATATGGGTATGTGAGAAAGCTTGCCAGTTGATTCTCGTGGGTCGGTGGTTCTTTCCGGGGTTTTCCTCCACCATAATACTGGCCGCCATGTATAGCCTATCTTGTGCTGAAAAAATGGCGTTAAACCATAAAAAAACAAACAAAACAAACAAACATGAAACCTAAATAGATACGTACCGCGTTTACTCGTGTACATCATACGCCCAATCAACACGATGGTCTAAAATGTTTCCTGGTGGGCGTGTCTAACACAACAATAACTACCGTAATTCATTTTACCTAATAATAGCCTTCTTTGTGTCCCATCCCGCCTGCAAACGGCAGTCCTGAGATTTTCCCACCCAAAGCAGTGGTCGGCAGTGTCCCGACGTTAGAAAACTGTTCCTGTAAGGTGGGTTTGACGAGAACTTGGTGAAAGATAGGACGAACAACCCGTTTTATGACTGGTCGATACACCGGCCTAACCACTTTTTGGATGATAGGACGCTGGATAATGGGTCGATGGATTATGGGTCGCTGGACTATGGGTCGAATAACCTATAATAATAATAATAATAATAATAATAATAATAATAATAATAATAATAATAATAATAATAATATCAGTGATAATAATAATATTAATAACAATAGTAGCAATAAATATAAAATAATAATAATAATAATAATAATAATAATAATAATAATAATAATAATAATAATAATAATAATAATAAAAATACTAACAATGATAATAATTACAGATGTGCAGAATAATTCAAATGCAGTTCAAAATACTTTTTATTTTAAGAAAACTAATGGTTCATTTTCCTTTCAAGTATTTAAATTTGAAAATGGTGATTTTATGCACAATCGGATTACTACAGGTGGACAAGGATTATCAGGCAAGTTAATATGTCTAACGTTAGCATCATCAGACACTGATTTAGAAATGACTGCTTGATAAGACTAAACACAATTTACAAAGAAGTTAGAACTACGTTGATAGCTATCTGACTGAAATATATGGATATTAATAATGTACGGGTGTATTATATTAATAAATGTACAGGTGTACAATATACCTATATAAATAATACAGGCATATCAATAAATGTACAAATGTATTGATACATGTATAAGTTTAGTAATTCATGTTTTAGTAAATATACAGGTGTAATATGAAATGTAGATATGAACAGGTTTTATGCATCGTTACAATAAAGCTGAACGACATAATGAGGAACTGAACGCCTTCTCATAGAATAATGCATTTGTTTTGGGCCATACTTATCTATTCACTTCTAGTATTACAGTATTATGTTATTGATAGCAATAATATAGATAATAATAATGATAATAATAATAACAACAACAATATAAATAATATTAAAATAATAATAATAATAATAATAATAATAATAATAATAATAATAATAATAATAATAATATTGATAATAATAATATTAATAACAATAATACCAATAATACCAATAATAATAATAATAATAATAGTACCAATAATAATCAACTACCTTATTGTAAATTATTTGAGTGGATTTATTTGTACATCTTTTCAATAATCATGTATTTGAGAGAATTTTATAGGTCTTAGTATTAATATACCCATAAGCCCCAAAATATTTCGACACATATTGACAACTTGACATCACCAAAATAACATGTGGAATAAAATGTGAAGCCTTACTCAATGGTGTTAAAAACGATTTCAAATAAAGAGTATATTGTTTCAGAAATCTCTAGTCGTATTAAACTAGTCCAATTATCTGAGATCCAACGTGTCATAGCTAAACAAAAGAATGGTTAATTATCAGATTTTGTTATCTGGAACGTTATATTTCAGATTGCAGACTTCATATCATTTTTTGAAGATTTTATTTAATTTTATGTGTGAAATAAAAAAAAAATAATTAAATAACTATAGTTCTTAAGACAATCATTTAAATAATATGTTAATGTATTATAGGCAGTATAGAATGGGGTTTCGCACTCACCAATCTCTCTGCACAAGGTCGGTGAGGCAGAACCCCATTTTTATACTACTATTATTTCCTGCCAGATCTCATACATTTGCTTTAACAATTATAGTATTGGTTTCATGTGGACTGTCTTCAGTGCTACCATTGCTTAGTCATTTACTGATATCATAGGTTCATTTACTGATATCATAGGTTCATTTAACGATATCATAGGTTCATTTACTGATAACAAAGGTTCAACGTTTGGCTGAGCAGGTTCGGGAATCATTTCTGTTGTTTCATACGAGTTGTGCGACCAAAGTTTTAATAAGTTGAAAAAAAATGGTTCATACTATTTTGCATGTCGGACTCAGATTTAGAGATCGTGGACCCATATGTGTGTGTGTGTGTGTGTGTGTGTGTGTGTGTGTGTGTGTGTGTGTTTTCATATAGTGATGATATCGTGAAAGTATAAACATAAATTGAAAATATATAGAAAATTGGAACAGGCTTAAAATATATTTCTCTGAAGGTATCGATTCTTTTGACAAGGGCACTGAAGTATTAATGAACGTATCACTGGTCCACCAAAACAGTAGTAGGATTATTGATAGTTGCAGTAGTTCAAATACTACCATTGCTACCACAGCTGCTGCTGCTACTACCACTATTGTTACTACTACCACTACTACAACCACTACTAATACTATTATTAGTACTACTACTACTACAACCACTACTAATACTACTACTGACTGCTTCGGTGGCCGAAGTGTTTCGAACGCTCCCTCGTGTGCGGGAGGTTGCGAGTTCTAACAACGGCCGAGTCACATAAAAGACATAAACATTGTATTAACAGCTGCATCGTTTGGCACTTAGCATTACGAGAATAGTGTTAGGACTGGTCGGCTTGGTGTCTGGGTAATGCGATTGGGTGGGGCATGATGCTAAAGAAAAGAGAAGAAGAAGAAGAAGAAGAAGAAGAAGAAGAAGAAGAAGAAGAAGAAGAAGCAGAAGAAGAAAAAGAAGAATTTGCAAATGTGTGTGTGTGTGTGTGTGTGTGTGTGTGAGAGAGAGAGAGAGAGAGAGAGAGAGAGAGAGAGAGAGAGAGAGAGAGAGAGAGAGAGGGAGGTCTTACATTCGTATATATAGGCCGAACAATCGGTCGGATTATCGGTCGAATGATAGGTCGAATGACCGGTTTAACCACAGTGGTCAGTTTAGTGTCACGTTGGTAGTAATCTCCGTTCCTTTCGTAATTATCGTATCCATAACCATTGAAAGCCATTCCTGATGCAGGACCTTGAACAATATCAGGTGTCGCAATCCCTTCTGCCATAACAGGAGCACCCGCTGGAAGGTTTGCATCAACACCGGACAACACTCCAGCACCACCAACGCCACCTTCGAAATTCGGTTCCCGATGATCTACTGGCATTCCACCTTCATCATCATGTCGTTTATCGATTCCTACACCTCCTATGGGACCGCCCTTGATAACTCCGGTACCTAGGAAGGTGCAATAAAAACATATTTGATTTAAATATATACCATATTATTGTTTTATTAAAACGTGCGATTTCAGTGTTTGTGACGTAATGAATTTGAAATTGTATAATGGTAATGCAAACTAGATAAGAGCCTAAAATCACTTCATAAATGAGCGAAACAGAAATACAATATCCAGTACACTGTGTGACTTCGGCTTGATATCGTCTTTCGCTATTCCAGGAATCTCAAGACAACAGATTTTATCAATTGAAATGGTTTGAAACACATCAATATCACACATGATTTCCTGTAATCAAAGTAATGACATTTCACTATACTCTAATTTCATATGTCCCATTTTCGTTGCTTCACATTCGTGTGTCTGTTATAGTAATACTCGTTGGCACAATATCTTATTATTAAAGTTTCTTCTTTTTTTTAACAAAGGTTTGTAATAAAATGACGATAAATTCTAACTGTAGTGATCAAACGTACGTTAGAATATCGAAAAGCCGTTAGGATACTGGAAAGCCGTTAGGATACTGGAAAGCCGTTAGGATACTAGAAAGCCGTTAGGATAATGGAAAGCCGTTAGGATATCGGAAAGCAATCCAAGCTTTACTGCCTCTTCTTGAAAGACAAAGATCACTTTACGTTACATTTAACGTAGCCGGTCATTTGTCTTTATAGGAAACATAAAAGCCTTACCAAAAAAAACTTATTCCATTAAAATTACAAGTAACATTTAACATTTAACATGGAATTGTGAAATTTGAGCTGGCCAAGAACATAATATGTCAAAATGTGTAGAACAGATAATAAAAATTAAATATTTTAAGGACCTCGCGTCAAATTTATTTTATCTTTTGTTTGCCTTTTAATGATCTGGACATAGTCCGGGTGGGTTCAAGTAGTGGGCTCGGTCAGTGTGGCTATGTTAGAAAGAATATGGTTAGAAAGTTTACTGCGGTAATGTTGAAAATTTTGGCGGTTTATGCACTGTGATGGTTGTCAAAGTTGTCTGGAATAACGTTACAAAATAGGGAGTATGCTGTACATATACCGTTAACAACACTATAGCAACTCTTTAATAGTCCTTTCTGTGCAGGCTGGTAGTAGTGCATCTTCCCAAAATATATAATTCATCTACATGTATTTTACCTTCGTCTCTCCCATCGAATCCACCATCTATAAAGCCACCTGTTCCGAAGACTCCGCCCCATTCAATTGGTCCTCCTCCGATAGCTCCTCCACCGATGACACCGCCACTAATAGCACCACTCCCAGTTATGCCGTTCCCAACAAAATATCCATCTCCTCCATTAATACTCCCACCTCCTATGTTTCCGCCTGCAAAAGCAACACCCCCGGGAAATCCGCCCCCTCCAATAAATCCACCTCCTCTTTCGGCGAAGAACCTCCCTTCTCCAAACCCGCTTTCAGCATGACCGCCTCCCGTAATCCCCACCAATGGAACTACTCCACCTCCAAACATTCCAGCTCCAAACATTCCACCTCCATGCCCAGTAACACCACCTCCCACAAAAGGACTACCTTCAATAACTCCTCCGCCTCCGATAACTCCTGCTCCTCCTCTGATAACCTCGCTACCGCCGACTAGACCACCACTTCCAGTTCCGACTGGGATGACGCTACCTCCATTTATAGGTAACTGAGGCCCATCTATAAAACTACCGCCATGTTGCAATCCCCCGGCTTCTTGGCCAGTTATTGTAGTCAAACGTTTGTTGCCGTTACCATTGGGATTGGACAAATCTGAATAATAATAATAATAATAATAATAATAATAATAATGATAACTAAGATCAATACTACTACTAATAATAATAATAACTAAGATCAATAATAATAATAATAATAATAATAATAATAATAATAATAATAATAACTAAGATCAATAATAATAATAATAATAATAATAATAATAATAATAATAATTATTATTATTATTATAACAAAAATAAAAATAATTATAAAACAATAACATAATTAATGAAAGTAATAAATATCAAATGAGATTTTAAAGTTAATTTCGAATGGAATTTAAACTAATCAAACCTTTGTAAGTATTACTCAAATAATAAAGAAATGTTTATATGTACGCATGAAGATTACGGGCCTAGAATGATGAATTATATTTCAGTCCTTCGAAATCATTTCATTTATGTTCCTAAAAATCTTCAGGCGATATACTATTATTTGTAACTAGCTATTGCCCATCCTAGGACATGAATCATAAATAAAAGGGTCGAGATTTTAAAATAATTGGGATGATCGAGTTTCAAGCATGTTTGAAAATAAAACACACACAAAAACTTTAAAAACTTTCAATGCTACTACGAGTTTCGAACACGCGGCCACTAGCTTGGCAACCGTGACACAGAAAGACAAATGAGGGTGTTTATATACAAAAATTTTAACATTCATCCATTACATATGCCAAAAAGCATTTTGGTGTTGTATGGGAGTGAGTAGATTGGACTTTTCAAAAATAGTAATAACCATAAAAGACCCCTTCATCAGATGGACGCCACTCAATCTTGATAACGTTTGGCTAGTTGAGACCAGTGTTACACAACTATTATTACGGAAGCCTTTGTAATTGCAATATATTTGGGGCGATACATACTTGCTAACTTTCGATTTTGCGTGTAATATTTAATTCGCAGTATTTTACATGTCAAATTGAAATCAAGCGCCATTATGCAAACATACATTTTAAAGTGTTATTTAAGAAGTGAAGTGTAGGCGTTTGCCTGTGTGGGTGTAGGTGCTTGCGTTTTGGGAGTTTGCAAGGAAAGGAGGGTGTGTGTGAGGGGAGTGATACGATTTCTTGCTTGTACAGTTCTAGCCAGACTTAAGAAAAGTCCGATGCTTATTCAATGAGCAATGTTTGAACAGGGTGCTTATCCAATGAGAAGTGTTTGAACAGGGTGCTTATCCAATAAAAAGTGTTTGAACAGGATGCTTATCCAATGAGAAGTGTTTAAACAGGATGCTTATCCAATGAGAAGTGTTTAAACAGGATGATTATCCAATGAGAAGTGTTTAAACAGAATGCTTATCCAATGAGAAGTGTTTAAACAGAATGCTTATCCAATGAGAAGTGTTTAAACAGGATGCTTATCCAATGAAAAGAGTTGTAACTGGACATAGTGTAAAGTACTATTGAACATCAGTCATAAGACGCACTTGGCAATAGGGAAAGCATGTCTCAAAATGTCTGTTTCAGATTTTCAAAGTGTTCTTAATAATTTGTAATCATGTCGCTTAAATGTCGGCAGTGTGGCAGTGTGTTGTGCTGTCTAGCACTTGGGCATCATACCCCAGACGTTTGACATCATACTAAACAGTCACATTATCCTTACATCATGTATACCTAACACTAACCTCTAGTAACTGAGCGCCAACAGGGACAGCTGCAAGAAAGTTTTGGTATGCATCGGACTGGGTTTGAACCCGTTGACATCCCGCATCGGAGGCGGATGCTTTAACCACTTAGGCCAAAGGAACGGTCTTCGCAAAATATAATAAAGACAACGTATGCAATGCAACCTGTCACCGTCAAAAGCGGAAGGAAGAAGACATGAAGAGTTGGAATAGCGAAAAGAAGGAAGAATGAATTTGTACGTAATAAAGTGGAGGAATAATATATGAATGTATGAAAATTGAATTGTGACAGCAATATTCAAATAAACAATCTGCAGTGAAAATTATATAGAATGCAAAAAAAACTGATGATAAAATTGAAAGATCAACCAAAAGAGAGTATAAAAATTCTTTTCTTGGGATTACGCTACCTCCATTTATGGCTGGTGGAGGCCCATGCACAATTGTACCTCCCTGTTTTACTCCCCCCAAATCTTGGCCAGCTTTACTTAGACTTTTCTTGCCGTTACCATTGTCATTGCCATTTGCCTCATCTGAATAATAATAATAATAATAATAATAATAATAATAATAATAATAAAAGAAGAAGAAGAAGAAGAAGAAAAAGAAGAAGAAGAAGAAGAAGAAGAAGAAGAAGAAGAAGAATCGCTGTCATCACAAACAACAGAATTAAAAAATATTATCATTTATTAATGGAATGTAAACTAATCAGTTTAAAGAAATATTTATATCTACACAAGAAAATTACAGACCTAGAACGCAATCATATTTCAGTCACTTAAAATCATTTCAGTTATGTTCCTATAAAACTTCAGGCGATATATTATTTGCTGGAACTAGCTAGAGAAGAGAATGGGGAAGACAAAGGAGGGTGCTTATATATAAAACTTTTAACATTCATTCATTAAATATTCTAAAGTTTTTTCTATGCTTTTTTATGTTGTATTAATGGGCGGTGTTCGTTTTTTAAAAGGGTGTGTGTGTTTTGTTTTGCTTTTGTTTGGTTGATTGTTTTAATGGTGGTGGGTGGTAAAAAATGATATTTTTTTAAGATGCAGGGATTTCCAGACACGGGGATATCCAGGAAAGATTCAGTCGTCAAATGGACGCCACTGAACCGTAAACTGGATGGAGCTTTGGAGAGTTGAGACAAGTGTTCCAAAATTGCCGTTACGGAAGCTTTAGTAACGGCTATATGCTTGGGTTGATACATGTTACGGAAGCCTTAGTAACGGCGATATGCTTGGGATGATACATGTTACGGAAGCGTTAGTAACGGCGATATGCTTCGGTTGATATATACTTGCTAACTTTCAATTTTTTGCATGTAATGTTTAATTCGCTTTATTTTGCATATAAATTAAAAGCAATCGTGCATACGTAAATTTTAAAATGATATTTAAGAGGTGGCGTGCAGGTATTTGCGCATGTGGGTGTGCTTGTTTGCGATTGGGGTTTTGGCACATGGAGGTAGGTATATGTAGAGGCTGGGGTGATACCAATCCACCACCTCTCCTGAGTTCACGTTTAAACATGTTTTGGCCTGCATCTGTAAGACTTCATAGCTGACTGATGCATCTCAGACATAGAAACTTCTCTCAGCGGTGGTATGCCTTGCTTTGTAAGCTATAGCTCTAAGGAAGAAACGTCCAATGAGAAGTGTTTGAACAGAATGCTTATCCAATGAGAAGTGTTTGAAAAGGACGCTTATCAAGTGAGAAGTGTTTGAACAGGATTCTTATCCAATGAGAAGTGTTTGAATCGGACATAGTGTAAAGTACGATTTAACATCAGTCATAAAACAGTATTTCCTAATGCTATAGCTCTACGGAAAATATTTCACAAACTTTAACATGGAAAACGTATACAATGCAAGATGTCACTGTTAAATGTGGAAGAAATAAGATATTTATAGAAGAAATAGCGGAAAGAGTAAAAAATCAAATGCAGGTAATGGATGAGGAAAAAACGGGAGTGACAGTAATTGCTGCACTTGCTTCACTTGAAAACTTGATCTGGTGTGTGTTGGAGCTGCTTCTTCTGCCTCCGAGATCGCTTTTCATCAGCTAGCAAGCGTACCTTGTCCTTGCTAGCTTTCAAACCAGCGATCAGAGCATGTCACCAGCTGGACATGTTTACAGCAAGCTCGTGCCAGGTGTTGACATCGATGTGAAGAGCTTTCATATCGCGCTTGCAGAAATCCTTGAAGCGGATCTTTTGCCCGAACAAGTTCCGAACAAGGAAGGTCCTTGGGGATCCAACCGTCATCCATCCGACATGCATGGCCCAACCATATGATGCGGAAGTTGGCGGAGAAGTGTGACCATGCTGAGAATCTTAACACGATCAAGCACCTCGCTGTTTGTTACTTGATCACTCCAAGTGATCCCGAGCAGGCGTCCGAGATATCGCATGTGAATGGCGCTCAGTCTTTTCTCTTGTGAGGGGTACAGAGCCCATGTTTCACTACTATTCAGGAGAGTGCTTATCACGCAGGCACGGTACACGGAGATCTTAGTGTACTGGGTCAGCATACTGTTAGTTCATGCTCTTTGCCACAACTTGGAGAACGTTGTTGATGTATTTAAAGTCCGTTTGTTGAGCTCAGCATCGAGCGATTGATGGTAGAGCCAAGCTACGTGGATTGACTGACTACCTCAAGTTCGTAGTTGTTGATGATGATTCTTGGGGGGGGGGAGGGGCACTCGTTCTGAGCCATCATGTTTGTTTTATTTAGGATGATGGTCAGCCCAAATATTCAATGCATGCTTTATCGAAGCGGTACATAAGGTGTTGGAACTTAGTTTCTCTGTGAGTGGCTAGATCAGCATCGTCTGCGAAGACCATGTCCCTTATGGTTGCTTCACGCACTTTGCTCTTTGACTTTTGACTCTCCGTGTTGAACAGTTTACCCTCTGAGTGCATGTGCAGGTAGATCCCTTCTGTAGACGTCCTAAAAGGCATGCTGCAAAAGGATAGCGAAGATGATGCCAAATAGCGTGGGGGCTATGACGCAACGCATTTTCACTCCGCTGCGAGTGTTGAAGGGGTCGGACGTTATGCCATCATACTGCAGTGTGCATTTCATGTCATCGTGGAAGGACTGGATCATGCCTAATAGCTTTGGAGGGCATCGAATATTCGCCAGGATTGTAAAGAGTCCGTCTCTGCTTACCAGATCGAACGCATTGACGAGGTTTATAAAGGCCAGTAAGAGGGTTTTACGTTGTTCTCTGCATTTCTCCTGCAATTGCCTGACGGAGAAGATCATGTCGACTGTTGGTCTCTCTGTGTGGAATCCGCGCATGTTTTTATTCCAGGTTAGCACTGCAGCGCTCTTCTATAGCTGACTTGAGTGTGGCGAAGTTAGCCTCGAATCAGTCGTTGTTCCTTGACTGCTTCTTACCAAAGATCCTTGTGGCTGTGTTGTAGACGGTCTCTCTGATGTTATCCCTACCGTTGGGAGGTCTGAAGCAAACGTTTTGAAGAGGGTATACGTGAATTCCTCAGCCTGATCTGGATATGACGTCGTGCTCACGTCAATGCGGGCGTACCCTCCTACTTTGCTAGTGATTAATGAGTGGAAATTGATCATTGATAATCTATAGGAATATACCCAACAGCTTCAGTTCCAAGAATGCATATGTATGCGTATTATTGTTATATATATATATATATATATATATATATATATATATATATATATATATATATATATATAGAGAGAGAGAGAGAGAGAGAGAGAGAGAGAGAGAGAGAGAGAGAGAGAGAGAGAATTATAAATTACACCAGACATAATGGATTTTAATATCCCTGGATTATATACGAGAATCCTTGATAATAGTAGGTAGACGTATATATATATATATATATATATATATATATATATATATATATATATATATATATATATATATATATATATATATATATATATATATATCTATATATATATATATATATATATATATATCTATATATATCTATATATATATATATATATATATATCTATATATATATATATATATATATATATATATCTATATATATCTATATATATATATATATATATATATATATATATATATATATATATATATATATATATATATATATATATATATATATATATATATATATATATATATATATATATGGTACATTATTTACAAATGTGCTATAATAAGCTGTATTCAGTTAACTTTCGCAAAAGTAATAAATGAAAGACAGAAAAAAAGTTACAGAATCTTGCTGTTTCAGACGTTTATAAAAAGCTTTTCTCATCTCGACATTTCTTACAACGTTCGCAACAATTCTAGTGCATCATCTTTTTGTGTGTTCTTTTGTTCTGTATTTTTACTCTGCCATGTAACTATTTAATATAAAAAAGACTACACTGCCCAAAATATTTTGTTTTGAGCATCAAATTCAGCAATAGTTCTTTAATTACTAAGGTCCGATTATGATCCTGGCCAAGAAATGAAGACCACGATACCATCACTGCATACAAGGCAATAGGCTTTAACTTCATATACTGCAATTTTAGTTATTTCTGCCACCTTTTATCTGAACCTCTTAAGTGCCCAAGCAAGTGATTCGTGAACATTGTCAGCATAGAAAACATATGGTGAGGATTTCATGATCATGAACATTATGAGAATTTATTTCAGCATAACGAAAATATCTTTCTTTGTCTCGACATAATAATGATTAAAATGAAGACTGGTCTACTTACAATTCTGTTCATCTCCCATTACTAATGACGCGATGAAGAGAAATGCGAAGATCACACGACACGGCGACGACATTCTTGGTTAGATGGATACGGGTTACACGCAGCGGTTTCAAAGTTTGTGACGAAATTCAGTTCAACTGCAACAAAATAGAAACATGATAAATTTCAATCGGAGAAAACAATATACAAAACCTTACGCCACATATTATTTATGTACGTTTAAATCCGCTATATGACTGTTTTCTAATTGTCAATTTCTAAAATAATACAAGAGTTTTTAAGGGGAATGTTTGTATTTTTTCTTCTTACATTTGAAGTTGATCATTCGACCTTTACCCAGGAAATAATAATAATAATAATAATAATAATAATAATAATAATAATAATAATAATATCGCAATGTTTTGCAACCCTTTAATAGGAAAGTGATAATTATTAGTTTTTAGAAAAATTTAATTGTTACGGTATTTTACTTACCTTGGAGGACGGTCAATGTGTGTTCAGTTTTGTTTATCAGTTCTGCCTTTTATACCGACAGCGTTGTTATTTTTCTTTCCGCTGACAACACCTCTTGACTGTGGTCTTAACTATACGTGACAGGACACTGTCTGGTTGGGTAAAAATTCGTCTGCCAGTTTAGAATATCGGTCAGTCTAATGAAGGTCGTGTGATATACTGCATAAACTGAGAAAGACCTAAACTAATAGACGACCAAATGTCCGTATTTAAAAATGGAATCATTTGGATATAGCTTCTTGGTGAATGATATCGTATTTGTGTTTCTTTATATTTTCCATTCCAAATGGATCTTTGGTGCATCATTACTCTTAATATAATCGCAAGCTAAGGATATATATATATATATATATATATATATATATATATATATATATATATATATATATATATATATATTACTAGTAGTAGTACTGCTGCTGCTACTAATACCACCACTAGTATTACTATTAATAATGATATAATAAAAATAGGGAAAATTTTGAGGGATGCATATTACCTCCATGTTGTTCTTAAAACCATCTCTTGGTCATAGAAATGTGTTTCATTCCAGCAAATGCGTTACAGACCACATTATATAAGTACTACATCGGTATGACTGTATGTATATATGTATGTATGTATGTATGTATGTATGTATGTATGTATGTATGTATGTATGTATGTAATCTTAAACAAGCTATTCCAAATACGATAGAAAAGTAAAGAACAGATGAATCGTGAGTATTGTTTGATTTCTAAATTCATCAACGTAAGCTAATATATTTGTAAAATTGCAGGTCCACTTTGTTCAATAAGACAATCACGCAACTTTTGTTAACAGGGCCTTCATGATTTGGTTGTGTATATTTATCACTTTAGTACATTAAAATATATATGTATATTTATTTGCTGGAAAAAGTTTCAGAAAATAATTCCGGAGAATGAAAAGAAAAAGGCAGCAGTATTCGCCAAAACCTCTTCTATTCGCCCCAACCTCTTATCCTAACGTACTAGAAAAGGACAAAACTGACAACACAAACAAAACAGCAACAGTGTATATTTGCATTAGGGATGATGATGCAAATTTAAATAAGGCACACAAATATATTTTAAGCATGAGAATTTACGATAAAAATTATTAGCGTACAAGAATGATGGTCGTGCTCTAAACACTTATACTGTTAAAAAAAAACGTCGTTACTGTAAAAGTTAAATATGAATCTATGATTATGATATGTATACCTTTGCTTTCATAATTAAACAGAAACTTTTAGACGGAGTGTGAAGAAGCGTACACTCGTAAGTAGACAATAGATTTTGCTAATTTACATATTAAGCCTATAATAGTAGACTGTCTTAAAACGGTTTACTCTTCATATGGATTTTTCTGATTTTTTTTTGTGCAATTTCATGTCTACAGTGATATATTTTTACATCGACTATTTATAAACTAGGACTTCTACGATTAGGTGTCAAGAATTGTTTATAAAGGTAAACTTGGCACTCAATATTGATACTTGGGACAACATTTAATATTGATTGATAAGATTACAGACACCGCTTCGGTGGTCCAATGGTTAGAGTGTCCACCTGAAATGAGCGAGCTCCTGGGATCGAACCCGGCCGAGTCATACCAAACGACGTACAAAAATTGTGCTAACAGCTGCCTCGCTTGGCGCTCAGTATTAAGAGGGTAGTCTTAGGACTGGTCAGCCTGGTGTCAGGATAATGTGACTGGGTGGGACATCATTGTTACATGTCTGCAGCATGATGCCACAGCGCTTGACATCACTATAAATTGCCACACTGCAGACATCGTAGCGATATCACTGAAACATTCTTAAAGCTACGATAAAAATCCAAATAACACACACACACACACACACACACACACACACACACACACACATAATATTACAGAGTCATAATTTCAAAACTAGGTAATTCGAAATATAATTTATCCACTTGACTAGTCAGACATCCCTAGAAAAAGTCGCTGATATACGCATTTTTACTTTGCGGTAATTTTAAGTTTATCCATCCAGGTTAATTAAATTGCCGTACATAATCTGTCTTGACAATGACTTCCGAAATAAATCGGTTATTGTATGCATTTTCACTATAGTTACACTAACCCCTGGCAAACCAATGTGCGTCAGAATGTGTTAGTAATGATATAATTGAGGACAACGTAATGTTGAAACGATTCCTAAAAATACATTCTGCGCTTCGTGCATCCCAAATCTGCTTGAATATATATTGAACGATATTTTCCTTATGATTACTGATGGAGTCAGAATTCCTACTTTCCTTCCATATATGTTTGTGATGATTATTTGAAATCCTCTTCATCATACCTGGCACTGAAAATTAACACAACTTACGAATAAACAATGGCCGTGTATAAAACGTGGATCAAGTTGAAGTACGCTAAACTTCTTGACATCGTGTTAGGCCTGGCAGGAGACAACTGAATAATCAATGACGGAATTATTAACAATGAATATAATTACTACATCTACTCTTCAATAATTTTAGCTTACTGCATTTGTAAAGGAATACATAAGCGAGTTTTTCTGAGTAATAGTGCACGAGAGAAGTATTAATCCTAATGAATTCATATTTTCCCATACAAATGATGTAGCATTTTATGATATACTAATTTTGTTTTTCTACCTCAGGTTTAGTAATAACAAGCACTACAAGAAACAAAGTAGTTTAATTTATGCTGTATTCCAAAAGAAGTAAACAACTGTAAATTCATCGATATACGGTAACACTATCATTGCGTGCATAAAACTAGTCAAGTAAGCTTGGAACCATGTCGCAACCTCGACATTAGTTTTAACAATGATTCAAGTTTTGTTCAGCCTAAATTTTAAATTAAAATCTTATTGTGTATGTACTCGCATTTGAAAAAAAAACTATTCCAGTTGTCTGGAATGGATGGATTTGTTTTTATGTCGATCCAACTCAGATCTGCTTTTTATTTGATGGATTGGTTTTAATTTCGTACTATGTTTATGTTATTTGAACAGTTGAAGGATCCGTCTTGACGTATCTGAATTTCTGTTTCTGTTCTGTCCTTGATTGTTTATATTCATAATCTGGGGAAAATATTAGATCTTTTTATTAAAATTATCAAAACGCTATGGAATATTCGATTCACTTAATTTTGTGCGCAATAATGATATTGTGATTTCTGTTTGAATGATGGCAACATTACAGTACAATTTTCCTGGTGTATCAAGTCTTGGAAATATTGGTCATTTAGTTAGGGTTTTGGAGAATTTGCTAAGAAAGCATATTTTCGTGGTCAGCTTTGTTGATTGATGTACGTGAACTCGGGGCCAAGGTTAAGTTACACATCCAGGAAATCACGTAGCTCCACTGAAAGTCTTCGTTTACAACCTCTTTCACCCTCAAAATATCACGATCTTTCAAATCGTTTATTATTTAGCAACTTCCCTATATTCAAGTCATTTTATACGTGCTAGTCAGGTTACATTGTTTTGTCTTTACTTAGAAGGATGAACTCCGTCTTTATTACATTAATCTTCTAATACGGAACGAAACGTGTGGCTAAGAATAAATGGGTGTATATAATATTTTCTTAATGTATCTCTGATTTACTATGCAATTTCAAGCATAATAAGGTCAAATAATTATTAAAATTTTAAAATTATTGACCAGGTCCACATTTTGTGAATACATTATCGAAGAATAGAAAACATTAGTCAAATAAATATGTTTTAAATACACAACACGGTCGGTTGTTTAGGTATGTATGATGTTCATCTAAAGCTAGATTTATCACTTACTTCAACGAGGAATTTACTGACCAGTGATTTCCTGATATAACAATAATTAGTGTTTGCCACGGCAATCCTTGAGAAGTGTAAATATATGTCTGCAATGGACATGAGACATAGTTTAGACTTCTCTTATTTTTCTCTTTCTTCCTTCCGTTAATCCTTTTATAATGTATACATGGATTTTCGTTGAATACTCGTATTTCTGTATTTAAATTGGTCATGTGATTAGCTATTTTAGTTCATTGCGGCCCTAAGACTAACAGATAACGAAAACATATTTCATTTCAAGATGTCCATATAATGGTGTCCTCGTAGCCGGTGTGATTAACAAGCCCCACCTCAATCTCCATTTTTCTCTTTTCCTGAATAAAGGAAAGTTCTATCAAACCTTGGTGGATTACAGTTACTCAAACTCTGTCAGGTGTAAGTGTCAGGTGTACGTGTCAGGTGTAAATGTCAGGTGTCAGGACCAAATTGAAATTTTCAACAAATGGCGATATCATTCTCTAAAGATATCCAGATTTACTTGGAGACAATGTGTTAACAACAATAACATCAGACACAAAAGTACTATTGGGATGCTCACAGTTCAAAACCACGCATTGTGTCTTATTATTTAGCTTACATCACACATGTAAGTAGAAATAAATATGGCATATACACAATAGAATGCACTCTTGTTGGGATAAAAGAAAGTATTTGAACAATCACAATTGATCCTTTCAGTAGACCAGTGAACACAAAAGACGAGGGATGTTTTTTTTACAAGCATATATAGTGACAAAAAATTTCAGTTTTGCATACATATTTTAAGGATTTTAAGAGATTACATAACAGCAACGACGTCGGTATCTAAGGATAATGCATATTGGTTTACATGTTTTTGTTAGGATAGAATTTTTTAGTAAAATTAATAAGATTGCCATTTTCTTTAAATTGTATTAAAGTAATGTTTTATTCATTTATATTAAAGTAAGTTCTAAAATATTTTAAGAGTAATTTCATATAGAATAAAAATAGTTGCTGCGCAAGCGAAAAAAAGGCAATGTATATAAGTCACACTACATAAAACCAGTAAAGATAATTTAAAGCTTTGCCAATGTACAATATGTGTGGAACTATATTACAAAAAAACAATATACATGCCATATCGCTGATTTAGCTAGAAACTCCTAGATTCTATCAGTAACAACATATATTATGTGACCCAGACATTGGCGAATTACCAATTCGGTTAATAAAAATGGGTTAACCTTTCAAAAGGAACTTCTAGTGGCACAAAACAAAATGGTTTTCAACTAACGGATAACCATATTAAACGAATATAAATAAACCATAAGACTAAGTCTTATGACGTAAAACAAACCGGTTCCTACCTGATGAAACTGATTCCTACCTGATGAAGAGTTGGCATATTTTTCTGACCGGTACGCTAAAGGTGTGACCTTGTTTAACCCAGATGCATATAAATAGATCGCGCATCTAGGCTCAGGTCATTTTTCCGTACCGACAGGAAAACAGATGTCTGTCTTCTTATTCCAGGTAAGAACTGTAAATGTTGGAAAAACTTTTTTTTAGGAATAAGTACCTTTAATGTTTGAGATTTTAATGGTAACATTGTTATGTTTGCAACATTGTTACTGAATTCTTTTATTTATAATATATTGTAATAGAATGTTTAAATGTTTTAAAGAATTCATATTTAATTATATTTATGTAATTTTTATTGTAAAAGTTGAATTCGCTACCAACTTCTTGCTTAGATTTAATGTTGAAATAAAGTATTCTTTAAGCAAGAAAGAATAATATCTAGCAATATTTTCTAAATCAATATTCTATTTAAAAATAAGTAAAATGCAATTCTTTAAATTAATTCTTGCATTAATTACAGTTATTACATTTTATACTTTGGCTATCTTGAAATTGATTGAGAATTAGCTATTTGTATGATATTCTAAAATGCAGAAGTTATACGAATGAATGAAGTTGGAAAGCTTAATAAGGAAAATATAATATGTATTTCATAAATTTTTTTAATAAAGTTTTTAGAAGTGTTTCTATAATGTAGTAATATATGTGTTTAATAAAGTTTTCCGTACAGGCAAGAAAACAGATGTCTGTCTTCTTATTCCAGATGTACCTGTGTCTCATCATCGTGGTGACACTCTTTTAAGAGAGCCTGAACACTCTCTCTCTCTCTCTCTCTCTCTCTCTCTCTCTCTCTCTCTCTCTCTCTCTCTCTCTCTCTCTCTCTCTCTCTCTCTCTCTCTCTCTCTCTCTCTCTCAGACCATGGACATTGACGCTCCTTAACTTACGAGTAATTCCTTCTCATGGCAAGAAATGAGAAGAATTTGTTTGATTAGGATTTTTAACGTAGCTTTAACAATTTTTCAGTCATATCGCTACGATGTCTGCAGTGAGGCAGTTTATAGTGATGTCTAGCACTGAGACATCATGCCGCAGACATGTAGCATGATGTCTCACCCAGTCACATTATCCTGACACCAGGCCGACCAGTCCTAACACTAACCTCTTAATGCTGAGCGTCAAGCGAGGAAGCTGTTAGTACCATTTTTGTAAGTCTTTGGTATGACTCGGCCGGGGATCGAACCTACGACCTCCCGCTTCCGGGGCGGACGCTCTAACCACTAGGCCACCGGAGCGGTTGAAATGAAATGAGAAGAAGGTTACGAAAAGCTAATCACAGCATACATAACAAAAACATTCATAACAAGAAATACAAAACAATATTTTCATAACATTTTTTATGAAATAGAACGATTATGTATCTAAGGATAATGCCTAATGGTTTACATATTTCTATACAATAGAACGATGTATGTATCTAAGGATGACGCCTATTGGTTTACATGTTTCTATGCAATATAACGTTGTCGGTATCTAAGGATAACGATGTTTCTATGCAATATAACGATATCGGTATCTAAGGTTAATGCTTATTGGTTTACGTGTTTCTATGCAATAGAACGATGTCAGTATCTAAGGATAACGATGTTCCTATGCAATAGAAAGATATCGGTATATAAGGATAACGCCTATTGTTTACATGTTTATATTGTTACGGCTATTGGATTTAATTTATTTATATTTTATTGTTAAATCCAAATTTGTCATTTAGGGTTTAATATTTATTCATTAATTGGGAGATTTTTTTCTAGAAAATTCAGGTTGACCTAGATTCTAGTTGTAAACAGGCTGACCTTGGCTTGGTTACCTCTTTATCTGACCCTGCTTTAGACATTGTTAACAAGCATCTAAAACTATTGGTTAATTTCAAGGACAACTTTTTATTTTTAGTAATTAGTGGCTGATTTTTCTTCTGGTTCATTCTTTCAGTACGTGACTTGGAGAAGGTAGCTTCTTTCTATGACCTTCCAGAATCACATGATTCCTTTTTGTTTACGAGGGAATAACATATAAATAGCTGTGTTTAGGAAGCTAACATTAGTAGAATTTTTGTAAAGAACAGTTGTGTATTCATGTTTAAGTTATAATTTTTTTATTATCTTGTTCTGGACTTTGTGTCAATTCATTGAAGAAAGAGGATTTATTATCTATTTGGAGGAGAAAACATGTGCTCATAATTCATTTGGATGATAAATTAAATAAGAACTGCATCACTTGACATTGTCAGCCATTTTGGATTACATCGTCAAGATTCGAACCTGGAACTATTAGAACATTTATTTATTAAGACTTACAATTCCATTAGTGGATTATTTTTGTGAATTCTATATTGGATTAATGTTGGATTTGATTCTCTAAAACTGTAAGTTTATTTATTTTATGAAAATAATTGTACTTAATAAATTCATTGTTCAAGTTATACAAGCTTGTTAGTTTTCACTTTTTCTGTGTTGCTGCTTATTCGAGCCTAAGCACGTAACAATATGCAATAGAACGATGTCGGTATCTAAGGATATTGGTTTACAGTTTTTTATGCTATAGAAGAGCAGTCAAAGAACTATACACACAACACACTCGATAATAAAATGTTAATTTATTGATGACATAGATCAGAAACAGAAGATGTATTTGTGGTTGATAAATGCACCAACTTAAACATGGCGGCGACTAGTACACGAAACAGATATATCTGACTCAACCATAGGAACTGAAACTACTTTTATATCAACCTGGAAAGAGCCATGTCTTTAAAAGGACTAGAGAAACGATACCCCCCACCACTCCACCCCCAAAAAAGTAGTTGTGGAATTTTATGTTATTAATGTTAATGCGCTATACCTTCATTGAAATGTACTTGAGTGTCATTTCCACGTACAGCATGGACTGGTTTATTCACGTCTTAAGTTATTTCAAACACTGAGTTCATTAGGAATAATGCTTGCAATGAGAAAGACTACAACGATAAGCACTATGACTGTGGTCTACTAATTGAAAACGTTAAATGTCAAAACACAAAAAAGTTTTGCCAGGAAGCTGTCCAACTTACGGGATCAATCTTCAGCTGAAGAGATCTCTGAATCGGGAGAGAGGTATGACTTGATTTACAATTTGATTTTTGATGCATATCTGATATATTTGAGTCCTGTTACTCAGTAGGGTTTTTGTATAACGTGTCATGTTGTAGGTGATGGCGTTGACTCGGAGGAAGACAGTGGTTATCTCGTAGTGAGGAACCAAAGTTTCGCGACTAAACTCCATGCTGTGTAAAATGTGCCCCATATAAATTGAAGCAGCAGAGAGGGTGAACCTCACAACTTTCCGAGCGTCGATTCGGAAATCTGAGGCTTCCACCAAATAGTAAAAAAAATGGCGTCTATTCGATAAAATAAGATTTCCTTATATACGCCAACGTCGTTGTCATCCACCCTCTCTGCTGCTAGTGATTTCATCACTGGGTTAACAAAAAATCATTTACGATTTCAACCAAATATTTGATCGAGTCCGATACGATATCTTGTCCGAGGATCATGTAAATTTATTGTTACAAATCCATGCGGGGTTGACTGAGCATGACTAAAGAAATTTTTAAATTGATTGAAGTCCATATCGGAACACCATGTCTGCCAAATATTTCGTAGCGTATGTGTATCAACGCCGTTAAACACAGCAAGAATATTACAGTTATCTCTGATCACTTTTGGAATCTGAGTGTAGCGTTGAGTGACATATATCACATCAGTGTTTTTGTGACGCCCCCGGGAAAATATTCTAGCTGGGTTTTTTTGATTGTCTAACATCACATCGTCGTATACGACTAAATTGTTAATGCTCCCATCAAGGTCATCCACGGATGGCGCCTCGTCAATATCAGTTATAAAATCAATGGTATTCTCACCTTTAATTTCTGATGCATTCTCGTTAAAATCCTTTAACACTTCATAGCATCGTTGATCATCTACGCTAGGGGCAATTAAATACAACTTATCCCACTTCATCCATCTCATTATTAAATTGAGCAACAATTGCGTTTTACCGGATCCAGATGGCCCGATTATAATTGCACGGATAGAGTTTGGTAGCGCTGCATGATGCTTAACTGGTTCTCTTATTTTAGTCGCTGAAAAATCAATTATATTCATATCTCTATACATAAATTATGGATCTATATTGTGTGAAGTGTAAAACGCGTACTAGCACAAATGATGTGACGACGGTTACAACTAAAAATAACAGATCAGCACTAACTGGTAGATGTGCAACATGTGGTATAAAAAAGTTTAGATTTATTTCTACAAAATCAAAGATTTTATAATCCGGAGATGTTTTTAAAAAAAACGAGGAGGTGATATCGCAGCCAAATTGACAAAGCTCCCTGGAACCCCATGGGCAAAGTACCCCGGAGAAAAGCACCTTCCAGGATATAGCTACTGTGGTCCCGGAACACGATTAGATATCAGACTTGATGATCAAAATCAACCCCGACCCGGTGAAGAACCAATAAACGCCATTGATAAGGCCTGTCACCTTCATGATGTTGCTTATAAAAGCAGCAACCTGCAACACAGGCATCTCGCGGATGTGAAATTAATTCATGCGTTAAATGCTATTCCTGATAAATCTTTTAAAGAAAAGTTGGCTTCGTGGTTGGTAAAATCAGCTATGAAAGGCAAATTGATGATGGGTGCTGGTAATTGAAAATGCTAGCATTTTAATATGGAATCAATTTATTATTCCCCAAGAGGATACTGGAGGGGTAAATCAGCAGTACATAAACTCGCTAGCGCTGCAAAACTGAAAAAAACTACAGCGGCGGATTGGTTATCCAAACAGGCACTATGGCAAATTTATCTACCACCACCTAAACAAATTCAATTCTCGCATTTTGATGTGACCGCTCCTAATGAAGTTCATCAGGCTGATATATTATTTCTGCCACATGATCGTGGTTACAAATACGCGTTAACCGTAGTTGATATTGCAAGTCGATACAAAGAAGCAGAACCGTTAAAAACAAAATCAGCCACTGAAGTTGCTTCTGCATTTGAAAGGATTTATCGACGAGGTCCTCTGCACTGGCCGAATCTATTGCAGGTTGATCCTGGCAAGGAATTTCAGGGTGCGGTTCTATCTACAATGAAAAATCATAATGTCACCATACGACGAGGGCATACTGCGCTACATCGCGATCAGGCCATTGTAGAACGATTTAATCGGACGATTGCTGAGCGGTTATTTGGATATCAATACGCAAAAGAATTCATTCAAGAAAAGCGATCCAGTGAATGGGTTAAAAGATTACCATCTGTGATTACTGCACTGAATAACGAGATTACTAGAACAATCAACATGAAACCTATCAACGCGATTAAAAAGAAGTCTATACCCGTACAACCACAAAAAGATTTCCCTAGAAACGCTAGCGTTTCCCAACCAATTCTTGGTAGTAGTGTCATTGTGAGGTACTTATACGAACCAAGAGAGCTTGAAGGGGGTAGAAAAAGGGCTACTGATCCTATTTGGAGCGTCACTACGCATAAGATATCTAGTATAACACGATCAACTGGTAGACCAGCAATCTATAAACTGGATTCAACTGCTCCTCAGCGAGGATTTACTCGACAACAACTACAAGTGATTCCCGAGGATACTCAATTGCCACCGCATGGTCTTAACTAGCGCCGTTGCGTCTATTGCACTCAAGACAAGTCAACATCACATTATTTCTGACATGACCGAGATTGTTATTTTTTCTGTCTACGGTGAATTGGCGAGGATCCTTATCCGAATACTGCCAACGCATTATACAATTGCAACTCGCGCAGTGATTATTCTGTTGTTTTTTCAAAGTGATTATTAATTTAGCATCAATATCAAATTCTCGTTGTTTTTTTTTTGTCCTGTTGTTTGTAACCGGAGAGTTTTTTATTAATGATGCTAACATCAATATCACTTATTGTTGTGTCATTATCATCACCAATGATTTCATCATCGAGGATAATTCTTCGAAGCTGATTTATTCTTCGTACTCTGGATACTGCGAGATAGACTAAATTCGACCATTCGATGCGATTATCTACCATCCAAACAATTGTATCCGATATAGTCAATCCCTGTGAAGAGTGTATTGTTGCTGCGTATCCTAGCGTCCATGGGGATTTATTAGCACGCAATGCATCTTCAACGACATTGATATCAACCAGCACAATATCATTTAACACGAGAATCTGCTTTTCACTTCCTGACTTTGTCAGGCTTGGTATATCAACTTCTATATTCTGCTTTCGTGTATCCGAAGGCCTATAACACAACGGTACTGGAAGCGTTGCAAATTTTTCTTTATGCAATTCAAATAACTTCATCTGAAGTGTGTCTCTGACTATTTTTCTACTTGCTACTATCAAATCATTTGGTCTCCACGTTTCCCAGAAATCATTCATAGGAGTTTCTGAAATTATTTCACGCGCTATTTCGCATTGGATTTTATCCGGTTGTAATCTAAGCAGTGCTTTGAACTCGCGTAATTGTTCATCAAGTGATCTATGGTCGGTATTAATTTCTTCATAATAGTCTACAGAACCCTTTAGCCATTCATGTGGAGATCCACCGACAAATGGTGGTGGTTGGCCGTGATCACCGCACATGACGACTTTTGTGTTTTTGTTTAACAACCACTCAAGAAATGTTTTTAATACATCTAATGACACTGTGCATATTTCATCCCAAATTATGATTTCAGGAATGAATTTATCACCCATACGCTCAGGAGTCCATTTGTCACCTTTCCATCGAAAAAAACTATGATAAGTACAGGCATTTACCCCTCGCTGTATCATCTCTCTGGCGAGTCTGTGAGTCGGTGTTAACACAATCATGTTAGTAGAAATACAAGTATTTCCACCACCACGATATAATTCAATTGCACGAGTTGTCTTTCCTGACCCACCACAACCGTTTAAATAAACTGTCTTGTATCTACATATTGGATCAGATACCGGTGGTGCATTAGAAAATTCTGATTGAATCTCATCACATTTTAAGTACTTTTCATACATGGCAACGTCTGCGGATTCACAATACTCATGTAGCATCTCCTTTTTAAATCGCCAACGCCCCCACGCTTCCTCCGGATCTGTGAATGCCGCTACAGCTGATTTGTACTTATTGTGTATATACATCGAATCAGTGGCCACTCTAACCGCGGTATTAGGAAATCTATTTATCATCGAAAATAGATTAATGCAAGCATAGGCTAGCATTGAACTTCTCAAATGTGTGTACTGGGAATTATATCCATCACAGTAGGTAACAACCGTACCCAATTTCTCACCATTGGATAGAAAAGCATCCTTACGGGATACAAGTTTTCCCTGTTTCGTTAAATCCGTTACAAGAAAATCGTATTCAGCGACATCTATGATCAACCGCGAGGAAAATTTTGCATTGTCGTATCTTCCACCCTGGGTAAATTTACCGATTATTTTTCGTCCAAAATCCTTTGCTTGTTCTTTTTTACTTTCAAATAACTTCTTAGACCAATTTATGATTTCTTCTTCATTGAAATCTGGACACTGTTTTCGTAGTTCGCTGATTATACGATCTAGATCGGGTTGTGGTAGCCAAACTTCTTTCTGAGCTCGATAGCATATAATAGCTTCGGAAACAATCAACGATATCAGCATGCCACAATCAATCATATATCTCAATAGCACTATTGGCATCCAGGCCTTTTCAGATATATGTCTACCAAGCCAAACATAACTACACGGATGTAACCCTGTAGCGAGTTCAAATGATATCACACGAGCGAATCCGGTTAAATCAAAATCAGGCAATGGTCCATTAATCGCAACACGAGTCATTTCATGCGTGGGGTGTCCAAATCGTTTGAAGTATTCAGCGCATTCCCCATACCCGAGAAAACTTCCAGGATAACACGCGGATATATCAATTGAAATCATACCGTCACGATGGTATTTTGTATTCCACAGTCCTCCATGACCAAATTCGATGCAACTCAATTTAACGTCCTCGAGAAAATCACTTCGTGTTGGACGCCAGGAGTTTTTTTCTCTTGCGAAGTGAGCTACCACTGATGGAATAGTAAAACTATCCGTCAATAGTTTTTCATGGGAACTCTCCGGTGAAAAATCATTAGCGATTTTTCTCATTCTGTTATCTAATTCTTCAACGCGATATAATTCACCATTTGGTCTTACAAATTGATCAAATCCTGATTCGGAACCAGCACTACTAAGTAACCACACTGACACAGGATCATCTTTACACAACGCATGAATAGCATCAAATAATTTCTCTTCATAGAAAACATCCCCGGAAAATTCCCCGGAAAATTCCCCGGAAAATTTCCGGGGGATATATCTCACGGTTCTATCTCGTGGAAATATTGTTACTGCAGGTGTCCACGCGTGTTCGTTATGATCAATAATTTGTATTGGCGCTCCTTGTAATTTATATTTCGGTTCGTGTAATACTTCTCCGGTTATCGTCATAACGGTTATTGGGAATCTTAATGATGTTTCTAATTTAGCTATATCAGAAATCTTTGCACCGTGCTGTTTCACTGTCAGTTCCCATTCTGTTATTTTCCTACGTCGCAGATCAGTTAGTTTATTTCCTCGGGATGCATTTGTGAAGTGTTCCATTACCCGTGCTGCTACACAATTGAGCCTTGACGAAGTCAATGGTGAATATTTCATAGGAGCTAGTTTTGCAATATCGGGTTTGTCATTTAACGGATATATCCCATAAACGATTGCTGTTACGGGATAAGATCTCTCGTAGTATGGTTTGTCAATTCCAGTTAGAATTCCTGGTTTGGAATCTCTACTTACAATGACAGTTTTTTTATCCTTGAGGATTGGTTCAAATTTATCCTTAATAATCCATTTGCCTTCGACTTCGATAATGAATTTTATTCTGAAAAAATACTTCTGATTGGAATTGCTTTGCTTGAAATCCTTTGGATTTCCACCTTTGGATTTCCATCTTTGAATTTCCCCTTTGGATGGAAATTGCTTTGCTTGAAATCCTTTGGATGGAAATTGCTTTGCTTGAAATCCTTTGGATTTCTCGCCAAGGTGTGAAATTATCTCAGCTGCTCTTTTATCGTTCATAGTAGCATCGATGATGGGTACATTGACTTCTTCGTCAATAATTCGAAATGTCGACCAACAGTATGCTGCACCGTCTCGGTAGAATTCATTAAAACACTCCCTGATTTTACCGAGTATAGTTCTATCACCGATTAGACGTTTTGGTGTATCAGAGACTCTATCGAGATTGAATTTAGTATTTCTCCAAGGCTTAATTTTCGATAATCTTTGGAACTCCCTATCAAGATTGAATTTAGTATTTTTCCAAGGTTTGATTTTCGATAATCTTTGGAACTCCCTATCAAGATTGAATTTAGTATTTTTCCAAGGTTTGATTTTCGATAATCTTTGGAACTCCCTATCAAGATTGAATTTAGTATTTTTCCAAGGTTTGATTTTCGATAATCTTTGGAACTCCCTATCAAGATTGAATTTAGTATTTTTCCAGGGCTTAATTTTCGATAATCTCTTGAACTCCTCCATGTTATAATTAAAACAAGTATTTAAATAGAAAAATATAGTATAATGAATCACTGCAAGTGGCTAATGATTGGATCTACAACCCCGTGTAACAAATCATGCAGAAGCGAATTCTGTGGGTATCATATGCAAAGCGTGAGAAACGGTTCAAAAGGCCCTCTCCCATGCCTCCAATGTGGGGTGGGTGTTAGAGGAAAATCGCAATTATGCCTTGCTTGTGGGGGTAAACGATACAGGGAACTAAAACGCTACTATGACAAACGAATCATTGACTCCGTCATCCTTGATAAAATCAAGGACAAAGTAATAAAAACCCCTCAAGATTATATCCAGAGATTTATAATTAAAGCAGATAATAAATTAGACAAGTAGTATTATTATACAAATGAGCCAAGATTTCAGACCTCACCCAGTGCTTGCTAATTACGAAGCCTCTAGTGATGGTGTTGTCAGACACCGCAGACTCAAAGAACCTGTTGGGTATCTGAATAATATGGGATATTTGATGTTTTCAGCTGGGAGGAAAAAGTATCTCTGTCACAGAGCCATCTATGAAGCATTTTACGGATTAATCGAAGACGGTCTTGTGATTGATCACATAAATGGCGTGAAGACTGATAATTGTCTTGGGAATCTTCAAGCCGTCTCGCAGCGCGATAACCTTTTAAAAAGCAACGCTGGTAAACACGCAAAACATCCCAAGGGTGTGAAATCGTTTGATTTAGAAAATAATGAAGAGAGAAGCTTTCAGTCGATAAATGCGGCTGGAAAATATTTCGATATTTGTAGTACTTCAATTCGATTTGTTGCTGAAAAAATCATTAAAACATCTCTGTCTAAAAAAAAATGGTCATAAAATAAAGTTCGTATACACTGAAACTATTTAAGGGAGATAAATCCTTTATGGATAAATCCGCACTACAATTCACACTCTACCTACTAAGTTCCCTTGTATTATGACGTCAAAGGAATTTGTCGCCTGCTATATTACCTGTACTTGACTAGGCGCGCCCACGTGACTGTAATGGAGATATAATGCATGAGTTTTCGATAGAGAATAAAACTTTTTATTGTCACTTGTGGGCTAAAACTGCATTATTAGTTTTATTTATCTACATATCTCATGTGTGGGGGTGGGTGGACTAGCAGTAAAGCAGACAGCTAACTCGTTCTTTTCAGTACAAAAATTCTTTATAATCTAACGCATTACCTATGTTCGCTCAGCCGGAACGCGAGTGTTTCCTATTCATTGAAGTAGGTGGGCGTGGTTAAAATTCCTTGTATGTGAATGTATTTTATCTAGAGAATTATAACAGAGTATAAAAACGCTGTTTTATTAAACAACTGTATTATTTTGTTTAAAATATTTCTCATTGTTGCAGCATAAAATTGTCTATTTTAAAAATCTCTTATTGTTAAGTATACATGTCTTCCCTCTCCTCTATATTGATCGGTATTCATGTGACCTTCAGTACACACTTCTGTTTCCCACCCTGTATGATCGGTATTTCACTGACGCAGGCATGCGTGATTGATATTTACAAACAGTTAAATTAATTTTTTTTTGTGTACTTAGTATTTTATATTCCTAAATACGATGGATACAGTAAAATTGTCTATTTTAAAAATCTCTTATTGTTAAGTATATCAGATATATATATATATATTAAAAAATCTCTATTCTGTATGACTAGTCCGTGGTGTAATGGTATCGTGTTTGTCTTGTAAACATAGATCTATCAACTATGTGTTCGGTCCCCATAGCAGATACATTATTTGATGGCGAAACGGAAGATGTTTTTTTCTATTAATTGGGGGGATGGGGCGGTCCCCCTCAGCCAAACCAACATGGCAACCCATGAAATCGAATTCTCGGTAGCGTGGGTTGGTGTTTTTTTCCAACTCATGCAACCATGAATTCGATTTCATGGGTTGCCATGTTGGTTTGGTTTACCACGCCCACATCATACCATCATCGTTCCATTGAATTATAATCCATCCTTAATTAAGTTAATTAAGTATATGTTATGCCTAAAATTTGCCGCAACACTCGAGCGGAAATATATGGCATTGTGCCGTCCATGTTGTGACGTCCCCCCAAGCATATCTTCTGGGCGGTCTAAGATGGCGTTTGCCACCTTAGGCCTCCCTTCCGGAGATGTATGTTTCGGGTCCCCCTTGGGCTTACTTGGATGCGAAGGCACCCAAGGAGTTCCAAAGATGTGTTGTCATATATGTTTTTTTTTTATTAATTAGAGATACAGTATACTATATTTATAAATAAATTTATTTATATAAAAATATAAATAATGGATATCAATGATGTAAATGCTATAATTGCTGAAATCTCAAATTTAAATAATAAAGGGGTATTATTATCTGAAAGTCTCGACGTTGACAAGATTACCTCGGAATATGAAGATATTGAATATCTGTCTAGTAAGGGTCGTTATGTTTTACCTAGGATGTACAGGCTCGTGAAAGGAATTCAAATAACGACATTAATTTATTTATAATGCTATTTAGCACCGTTGAAGCAATACGTCAAAAGCTTGGCCAAGAATATCAAAAACGAGCTGAAATTGGTTCTAACGTTCGTGATCTTAGAAAAATGTTAAACGAGGAGCGACCCGTATCTTAACCACGTGAGTGTTACTAAAAAATAATATAGGCTTTCGTAAATAATTTAAATAATTTATTTATTTTTTTTTTAGCGTTTTTTGTAACACTTGTTACATAGGATTTTCTCCTGAAAGGATACTCATCAGTTTGGACTTGCTCATGCAGTTATGTGCATAATGGATGATCTGGTCGTAGTAGCAAGTAATCACCGCGACGCCTCCATTTTCACGTAATTGTTCTTGTTGCAGCGTCGTTAACACAAATCGTTCATCGCCATTCTCAGATATTACAATTCTGAAATCCCCAGCGATGTTATTTCTGAAACACTCGCGGATAGCGTCGTACAGTTTAACCCTGTCGAAGATGAATACGTTAGCTTGATGGTACATTATTTAATAACTAAGTTATTTAATAACTAAGCTTTTAATTATGATGGAAACCCTCCGGATTTCACATTTGAAAATTTAGTTCACAAACAATATATGGTTGGTGAATCGCTTACAACTAAATTAGCCCGAGAGCGGATAGCAGCAATTAAAAAGTTTATACCGGTTCGAGACAGACTTCGCGAGAAACTTCAACAACGACAACAAGCGCAGACTGACTTTTCTGTGTCAAGTGAACAACTGTTTACTCCGATAACAAGTGCGACCAAAGATGTGAAAACAGCAACTGAACGAGCAATATACGGAGATATTCCTAAGGAAGGCAAGCGACGAGAAGTGCCTGTTCTTGGTGTGCTTGAAAAGATAGCAGCAGAGACCGGACAAACACGCGCAGGGATACAACAGTTATCCAGTGATATAAAAACTCAACAAGAGTATGAACAACTAGCTGATATTGATGATGAAACTCAAAGAGTTTCCACACCTGAACCACAACCTGTTGATGTCGTCACCCCAAGAGGTGTTTCCTTTATAGACAAACTCACCGAAGGAGCTATAGCAGAAATCAAACGACCTCAATTAATAAAACCCGAACATTATAAGATTTTTGGTGATTTCGCCGCCCAAAGCTTTCATTCCAGAAAAGACTTTTTAAAAGACGAGTATAAAAACAGTAGAATAAGCCGAGATGAATGGGCTGATTGGTTGTATAAAACGAATAAGGGTGTTGGCCGTTTAAATAAAAGAGAATTGGGATATAAAGAATTTAGAAGGGGAATTGAAGAGTATGATGAAACTGGTACAACTTTGAAAACAAGCGGAAAAGGATATTCGATTAAAAATCCAAAGGATGTCTTTGACTCTACCGTGACATGCCCTGGTAACATTCTCAGTGATATATCACGGTTAGAGGTTCTCATCGGAGGGAAACGAGCCGGAAATAACTCCGTCGAGATAATTAACGAGGCCGCTGATATCTGTAGACGATTATTTGCTGGTGGTATCATGGACATTAATGTATATCGAGAACTTATTGCTGAATTAGTTGAAAATCACAGCGATGAAAATCTTATGGATGTAAGCGATTGATCACTAATTGAAAAACTACTAGTTTTATAATAAGATGATTATACACTACAACCATGATAAACCCGTAAGCGTCTACGTGGTGAACTCACGATTGCCTGTTTATCGCGCGTGGTACGGAGATGGTTTCGGCAATACCATTGCGGGGTTATTTACAAGAATGGCTCCCAAGGTGGCGCCGTTAGCTAAACAATTATCAATGAAAGCCATTGATGCTATCCGTGATAAGGGAATCAATTTCGTTGGAAATCTTGCAGGAAAGGCATTTTCTGCCGCGAAAGATAAAATAGCATCATTGGTACGAAAGAAACCACGAATGACTTCGTCATCGATGACTTCGTCAGTGGTGAAACCAGGAATGACTTCGTCATCGATGACTTCGTCAGTGGTGCTGCCATCAACTACAGTGATGCCTGCAAAAATCAGCAAAGCAATAAATAACGCAGTGGAAGAAAAACTAGCGCAATTGACTTCGTCACCACTGGTAACAGATAGCGCTATCATGAACGCGATAGCAGGAAGTGGTTTGAAACAAAAAAGAAATTCGAGGAATTTTCAACGACGATGATTATAAACAATTAAAACGCTAGCGTTAAACTCTTCGAGTTTCACAATTGAAAACGCTAGTAATGTTATAAATGTTTAAACGAACAGCTGATCCCGCGTTAGATATGGAAGCCCCAATGCGCAAGGATGATTCCGTCCGCGATTATCAATACTATTCCTATCATGCAATACAACCCGACCTACGATCGCGAATTGAACTTCAAGTTCAAGATACCAGTAAATACTTTTTACCATGTGAAGCATTTATTGAAGTAGAAGGAAAACTTGTAACAAATGATGCAGCTGATACCCCATATGCAAATGATTCAAATATCCGAGTTGGTTTCGTCAACAACGGTATAATGGCGTTATTTGAAAGTGCAAGATATCTCATTGATGGAAAAGAAATTGAATCAATAGACCGCGAGGTTGATGTTGCAACAACAATAATCGGGCTAGCAAGATACTCCGATGATTATGCAAGATCGGCTGGTCCATCTATGATGTTTGCAAAGGATACCTCTGATAACGCTGACCACCTTCAATACATTAAAGTGTTAACACCGCAAGACACTTCAGTTGATAATCAACGAGAAGCAACTAATCCAGAACGTCGAGCTAGACCCGGAACTGCGTTTGATATTCTCGGAGGTGTTAATGGTAATTTCAATTTAGGATTTGCAACACGAAAATTAGCATTGGAAGGACAAGAGAAAAAGTTTTCATGTGCGATTCCACTCCATCACATATTTGGATTCTGCAGAAATGTCAGAAAAGTAATCTATGGAGCCAAACACACAATCGCATTAGTGCGAAAAGGCAATGACAATGATGCAATTTGGCGTACTGGTGCCAATGAAGGTAAAGTTGTTTTGAGTAAAATAGTATTATGGATGCCAGTAATGACTCCATCAATTACCACGGAAGAGCGGCTACTTTCATTTATGGAAACCGGTGGTAAATCATTGCTAAGTTGGCTAACAACAACGACTGATGCTAAAGAGGATAATGTTAATGGTACATTAACATGGCACCTGGCATCAAAACAAGGCGTTTCAGCTCCACGTCATATATTTATAGCGCTGCAGAATCGGAATCGATTAGGTTCCCAAGAACACAGTCATATGATATTTGATCGGTTAGGGGTAAGTGAGGTTTCACTGAGAATAAACGGACAACAAGAACCATCTGAGGATATACAGCTTAATTACGGAAACAACCAAATAGCACGTGTGTATCATCGGATGCTGTCATATATGGGTCGTGATCAAAATGTTGATACTGGTTTGCAAATATCTCAGCTCGATTTTAAGAACTTGTATCCAATTTATTACTTTTCACTGGAACATCTTGATTTAACAAGGCAATCCGTTGTTGATATACATTTTAGGGCTCGTATAGATCCTGGTGGTGTTGATTATAGAGCGGTTGCTGTTATTCTCAGCGACAAATCAATGTTGTTAGAAGGGGCTGGCGGACGAATGAGACTTGTTGATGCACCAGTGGAAAATCTGTAAATGAAACTTGAAAAGTTTCCATAGGATTTCCCCAATTAGATCAATTGAAAGAATAAATGTGTTTTACAATAAAATGCCATATAGTGTTGTTAGTGTCAAGCTGACTGATGGTCAGGTCAAGAAATTAAAATCAAAATCCGCTAAGGAATGTGGAACAACAATAACGTTAAAACCAGCGCAGATGTCCGGAGGTACACATAAAATATCATTAACGGATCGTCAAATAAAACATTTCAATGATGCAATGAAAAATAAGCGAGGAGTTCAAATAGAATTTTCGAAAGCTGCAGTCGCGAACATGATAAAATCAGGTGGTATATTTCCATTGTTAGCCGCAATACCAGCATTGATTGCAGCGGCTGCCCCAGCGGTGGCGAAGGCGGCAGCGTTGGGAGCCGTTGGGACCGCAGCAGGGATGGCGTTGAAAAAGGCAACTGGTGGATCCGCTCGCGGTAGATCCACAAGTGGATCCGGGTATAAAAAAAAGGGAAAGGGGTTGTACCTACCAGGAACCCCGTATTCATGGTACAGCGGCAAATCCGTGAACGGATCGGGTCTAAGAAAAATACCAGGAACGGTTTATTAGTTGAAAGCCCAATTGTTGAGGAACCTATGGTTCCTATGTCCAATTTTGATTTAATTGATGCTGCTAAAAAACTAGCGATAAAAAACTTCAGAGGGGTTTTTATGAGAGATTAATTACCGAGAAAACCAAATAACGTTGAAACCGGTATCATCAATCTTGATAACAGCAGCGGATCGGGAACTCACTGGGTTGCATACGCGATTGATCCACGTGGGATTGTCTATTTCGATTCATATGGGTTAGCTCCGCCAAGCGAGTTTATGCGGTATATAAATTCCTCGATGAAACTCAAAGGGTTTCCGATTTTTTATTCCACGCTGCCAACACAACAATTAAATGATCCACCGATATGCGGCCGTGAAGTATTAAATGTCCTCGCGGAGATTTCATTAAAATCCTTTGGATCTCCGTGGAAACCACCTCATATTATTGTAAACGAATACACGAGTGGGAAATTACAAGGATCAATAAATTGAAAACACAAGTTACGCTAACAATAATGATCGATATTTGGGGACAATCTCTGTCAATGTTGGAACCCACCGAGGAAACATCTGCGGGTTCTATCGAGGATGTAAAAAAAATAATAGAAGATGAAATCGCTGAGACGTTAAATTTAACAAGTGTTGACCCGAACGAAATAGTTGTATTTCAAGATCGCCAGGGTAAATTGAAAGGCAGTAATATATCCGTGAATGACATTTTGATACGGCATCGCGCTGCCGCTGAAAACTCTATTGCACTGTATTCCAACGATGGACAACTTAAACCAGGCGCACTTGTGACTACGATCACCGACGCGATTGCTACCCACGACAACAAGATCGCCGCCCACGACAACATGATTACCACCCATGACAACATGATTACCACCCATGACAACAAGATTGCCGCCACGGCCGTGAGCTGGATGATTATATACGAGGTTATAATAGTTTTCGCAAAAATGTCGTACATAAATTTTTTGGAACCCCGCTTGTGGTTGGCATGACTCTCGCTGAAATTAAAAACTATCTATCGCTATTCTTCGCTAACAAGGACGCGGGAAGGATGATGAATGAAAATGAAATCAAGGCAAATTATCTCGAGATTTCTAAACTAATAGAAGATCAAAAACCCACTAATGACATTGTTGGTAGATTCTTTGGATCCCCACCTGTGGCAGACTCGACTCTCGCTGAAATCAGTGAGTTTATTATCAGGCATACTCATAATGCCTACGTCGCTAATAATTTCTTTGGTGTCCCGGTTACATCTACAATGACTCTCAAAGATATTAATATGTTTATGGTGAGACAAACAACACTTAATACCATCGTGGATAAATTTTTAGGGAGAACACCTACATCTGAAACCACATCGTTGACAGGCATGACTCTCGCGGAAATTAAAAGTGCGTTTGACGAACAAAAACGCATCAGCGAAATGGCTAAAAATTTCTTTGAAGGCTCTGAAAGGTATAATATCACGACGACATATTCTGAACTCAACAGGAATTATCTAAACCGAAAAGGTTTGGAACTTGACATCCTGCTGGCTTCATTTTTTAAACTCCGCGATGGAAAGTTGATGAAATATACCGAAATCAAAAAAACCTATCTCGACGTTTACGACGATATTCTTAAACTAAAAGAAAAATCTGAAAGGTTAAAGCATGGGACCTTTGATTGGGTAAAAGAATCTAATGCTAAATTGAAAGTCAATATCGAGAAGTGGCCCCATGGTATCTACAGGATGACGTTAATCTCTGACAAGCAATTTGATATCATCGTGAAAGGTAAAACCTACTTTGGTGGCACCGCGACAGTAATTATCGCGGGGGGAGAAGAAGAATTTGAGATTGTCGCAGTTGATAACACCATTAGAAAAGAAATATCCTGGTGCTTAGAATTCGTAGCGGATTTAAGTAAATAATAAAACTGAAAATCCTATGGATTTTTACTAGTGGTTTCAATTGAAAGGAAATCCTTTAGATTCACAATTGAAAACGCTAGCGTTTTTTAAAATAACAACAATGACTTTGTCATCGACGCAATGTCGCTATGATCAGGTCAGAGAATTTCAAAATAGACTCAAAACCCTCACTGAGGAGTATCAAAGAAAAATGAAAAAATACCGACGAAGAATCACCGCAATTAATATTACTATGTACTCGGTGTCAAGCGTTCTCACTGGCGCCGGAATAATACTTGCATCGGTTACAATGATTGCCCCGGTCGTAGTTCCAATTTGCATTTCTGCGGTGGCTACAATCGGGGGTATATCAACCGGGATAGCAAAAAAGATATCATCATGCAGCCAGAGTAAACTGCAGAATTACTTACTTCAATTTCATATTGCATCAACCGCATACTCGCAATTATCATTGATGATATCGTCGTCACTCGATAATACGATTATATCAGATAGTGAATTCTCAGCGATGGTCAGTATTTTTGATTCCGCGATATCGAAATTAGAGCGACAACATGAATATAATAACAATGACAACACCGATGGAATCAGAAAACACGAACCCAAAAAAACAAAAAATGATCTCAATAATATCAACATTACCAGATTGTGAGTTCTCAGTGATGGTCAGTATTTATGATTCCTCGATACCAAAATTAGAAATAAATCATGAGTATAGCAACGATGACGACACCGATGGAATTACTTCAACGAATAGTGGAGAACACGAACCCAGTACAAACGAGTATGATATCAATAACATCAACGAATCCAGAATTCAGTGTGAATTTCCCCTCTCCGGTCCCAGTGAAGGAGATAGCGCTAGCAAAACTACGAGTGTATCACAGTTGGCCTAATATCAGATCGGTTGCATTTAGTGATCAGCAACCCAATAACACACTGGTGTTCTCGTATAAGAATAAACCCGATGGTACTCCAGAGTGGGAAACAGTTTCGTTACCAACTGGGTCGTACCAAATTAAGCAAATCAATGCTGAAATTCAGCGTAGAATAAAATCAATCACTGGAAAAGAATCAAAAATAGCTATTAATCTTCATCAACCGACGCTCTCGTCGTCGATCGAAATAAGCACAGAGGGATACATTGTAGATATATATAACAGCTCGTTAAGAACAGTGTTAGGATGGCCTGAAAAACCACCGGAAAAATCCGCCACCGACTTAACCACGGACATACAATCATATCATGAAATCAATCCCAGTTATCGAGATAATTTATCTGATATAAGAAAAGGAAGAATCGCCGATAGATTTATATTTACCAACAAAGAAACATTGCAATGGGATTTTATCATTAAAAGAACAACCGACTCATCTGTTACTATTTCATTTACGCTAACTGACGTCCGTGGTTATTTTAATGAGATTAAACAATTATATGACACACAACTAGAACAACTACGGAAAACAAAATCGCAAAAACACGTTGAAATAATAAATCAGCTTATATCGGACATGAAATATATCTATGAACTAATTATTCAAACAATAATTAATGACAACAGCGACAATAAACAACGATTCCTAACCGATTACAATATCACAGAGGACAATCTGCGTAATTTCAAGTTTCCCAAATACAACGCTGATGAACTAGCAAGAATTGTTAAAACCGATATCAAGGCGCTACAAAAATCAGATTCAGCTGTCCTCTTCAGGTATAATAATGATCCAGATGGTGGCGGTAGGCATATTGCCCCTCATAATGTGAATATTTCAACGGTGATTGCGCTCAATTTAGTATGTGATGCAATTGAAGGAAGCTATCAAATTAATCTAGAGCAATCAAATCAAGCTCAGCAGGGATATATTCTTTATTCGTTTGCACCAACAGCTCCTCCAGGATTCCTAATTATTGAAAACCCAATTAATCCTGTCTACATGCGATGCCATAATAATTCGTTAACGAGAATTAATTTCAAACTCACCGACCAGTCAAATAATCTGATTGATTTACAAGAAGAGGTGTTAGCGATTAGTCTGTTTGTAAAGTCCTAAATTGCTTTGCAATTTCAAATGATTTTCGTCCTAAAGACTCGATCAAATATTTGGTTGAAATCGTAAATGATTTTTTGTTAACCCAGTGATGAAATCACTAGCAGCAGAGAGGGTGGATGACAACGACGTTGGCGTATATAAGGAAATCTTATTTTATCGAATAGACGCCATTTTTTTTACTATTTGGTGGAAGCCTCAGATTTCCGAATCGACGCTCGGAAAGTTGTGAGGTTCACCCTCTCTGCTGCTATTGATTTTCGGGCTTTGTCGTAAATTTCGTCTCAGTTCTTTACAGTTATACGGAGGGATTAAATTGTACGTGGAAAAATGGTTTGTATATGTTCAATGCATAGGTGCTTTTTTATTTGATTATAGCTTATAGGTGTGGATGTTATATCGTATTGGATTGGTAGTTGAAAGAAATTGTATCTCCTCGTGATTAATTAATCCTATGTCTGATATTTATTATAATTATCTTATTCAAAATCCCCTAGACTAGTTTACTGTATTTCATATACAATTAATGTTATATGCTTGGTAGGAATATCTATACAAATATGCAATTCGTATTTTCTAATCACACCCCCAGGTAAGAACCACCTATATGTCTTTTCTGACGTCCGCGTTGTAGATAATTTTAGATGCAGTGAATCGAACTTGTGTAAATCCAAATTCGTTATCATAATTCCATCCATACTGTTAAGGAAAAACTATTTTAAAAGTGTTCTCAAGTTGCATACAAAATGGCATTCATTCTTTGTTCCAAGCCTTTAGTTTTATACGGCTTTTTGAATGCATAATAAATTGTAATTTGCTTTCATCTTGTTCGTCTCAGTATTTACTTCAGAAGGTTAAAAAGGTCTAAAACACGGCAGCTCGGATCATCCTTAGAAAATGAAAAACTGAGCACGTATGTCCCCTGCTCTGTAATCTTGACTGGCTACTCGTTCAATCCATAATCAAACACAAAACCTTATAAATATTATAAATTTTGTCCACTAGCTCTAATCAATTATACCTTCCTCACCAATGTGTACACCTCAACCAGACCCTTGCACTCCTCTTCCAACACTTGCATTCTCAAACCAACACTTGCATTCTCAAACCCACACTTGCATTCTCAAATCCATTTAATTAGTAAATGATCTTTAGGGTTCATCAAATTTATTTGAAAAATCTTTTTCAATTTCGGACGTGTCACCCATTTGGTCATTAGGGAGTAACATCTGTTTATAAAACAAATCTCTTTTCATCTTCACTAATTATGTCCCGGCATTCAACGAAAATATCGTATGAGATAAAATTGTACAACAATAAACAAATCATTAAACATGCATGAGAACTGTACTTTAAAATTAGACAATTCTCTAATACGATATGTACCAAAGTGAAGAAACGAATACTTGCATAATCAGTTGCAGTGTTAAGTATTTATTAATTTAACAGATATATGCACGCTAAATGCACTGTTTAGCATTTCCCCACTTACATTCTGATACGAAAGCTTTCATTATTTAATAAATCTACCAGGTAAATACAGTATATATGCAAACAATAATTACAAGGATATGAAATAATTTATTATCTTATGCGGCAAATATGAAAATCAACCCAACCATAATGGCAGATGACCAGGTAAGAAGAAAAAAATACATGAAGTTGCCGTATATGATGATATGTATATTATTACAAAACATACAACAATTTCTTGGGGTTTAAAACAAAATAAACTAGAAAGTTTTGTTGGTGGTACTGGAAGGTTAAATCACCATAAATTATTTGCATAAGAAATTTGGTACAAATTAGTCAGCATGATGAATTGACATACATGACGTACTTGTTGAAAGACAGCAATTGATTTTAAATCCAAGCATCAAATCATTTGTGGTTTGCATTTGAGTAAGTTAAAACAGAATGTCTAATATGAAGCTAATAAATCTGCCAAGTGTAGGTCAGAAAGGTATGAAAACATACTTAACATTTTGATAATACTGCAAAACATGCTAAACATATTAAAGACAAAATTTAAGTTTGTTAATCTTAATGTTGGTATTCTTTTTAGGAGAGAGACAAGATGCAACAATTGTTAATTGTTAGCATCCTGCGATCTAACAATTAACAGAAACCGATAAACCTATTTAACCTAGGCTAAAACAAAATAATCCATACCAAATCATGATAATATAAATGGAAATGCAGAAAGGATAGTGGAGCTTGAGCATGATCCATTTGCCGATGCATTCAAAAGAAACATGACAATTTAGAAAAAAAGAATTCAAAAAGTAACACAGACCAAGTAATTAATAGTACTCATGGTTCTTCTTTGAAATAGTTCAGAAGCCTTTGGTATGACGATCCTACCTTTAAAGACTTTTTTTTTGTTCTTTCAAGAAATACATCCACAACTGCAGCGCTCTACACTGATTCTTTGTGCATCCCCTTGTTGAGGCATGCAAATAATAAACCTACGTGAACAAAGAAAGTCTAAAAATACATTTTCAGCTACTCCCGAAACAATATATTCAAACCATTTTCACAAGCGTATAATACTACCAATGTAGTGACGTGCGGCACTTTAGCGACAAATTGAGTTTCATTTTTACAAATACCGCGGCACTTTGGCAACAATCTCAATTTAACATGGGAAAATCACCTAAGGTCAATGGGAATTGAACATGGGTGACGTCATGGGTTTATGGGGTTAAAACTATCTATAGGGTGAAATGCATTGATAGGGTCAAATAAAGAAGACGGTACACAATGAAAAGAGACATACAGAAACAACCATATACACATCCAAATAAAGAAGACGGAACACAATCAAACGAGACATACAGAAACAAATATATACACATCCAAATAAAGAAGACGGAACACAATGACAAGAGACATACAGAAACAAACATATACACATCCAAATAAAGAAGACGGAACACAATCAAACGAGACATACAGAAACAAATATATACACATCCAAATAAAGAAGACGGAACACAATGACAAGAGACATACAGAAACAAACATATACACATCCAAATAAAGAAGACGGAACACAATGAAAAGAAACATACAGAAACAAATATATACACATCCAAATAAAGAAGACGTAATACAATGAAAAGAGACATACAGAAACAAACAGATACACATCCAAACAAAGAAGATAGAATACAATGAAAAGAGACATACAGAAACAAACATATACACATCCAAACAAAGAAGACGGAACACAATGAAAAGAAACATACAGAAACAAATATATACACATCCAAATAAAGAAGACGTAACACAATGAAAAGAGACATACAGAAACAAACAGATACACATCCAAACAAAGAAGATAGAATACAATGAAAAGAGACATACAGAAACAAACATATACACATCCAAACAAAGAAGATAGAATACAATGAAAAGAGACATACAGAAACAAACATATACACATCCAAACAAAGAAGACGGGACATAATGAAAAGAGACATACAGAAACAAACATATACACATCCAAACAAAGAAGACGAAACACAATGAAAAGAGACATACAGAAACAAACAGATACACATCTAAACAAAGAAGATAGAATACAATGAAAAGAGACATACAGAAACAAACATATACACATCCAAACAAAGAAGACGAAACACAATGAAAAGAGACATACAGAAACAAACAGATACACATCCAAACATAGAAGACGGAATATAATGAAAAAAGACATACAGAAACAACCAGATACACATCCAAACAAAGAAGACGGAACACAATGAAAAGAGACGTACAGAAACAAACATATACACATCCAAACAAAGAAGACTGAACACAATGACAAGAGACATACAGAAACAAACAAATACACATCCAAAAAAAGAAGACGGAACGCAATGAAAAGAGACATACAGAAACAAACAAATACACATCCAAACAAAGAAGACGGAACACAATGAAAACATTCATACAGATACAAACAAATACACATCCAAACAAAGAAGACGGACCATAATGAAAAGAGACATACAGAAACAAACATTTACACATCCAAACAAAGAAGACGGAACACATTGAAAACAGACAGACACAAACAAACAATTAAACTTCCAAACAAAGAAGACGGAACACAATGAAAAGAGGACAGAGATACTCCAAATAAAGATTCACAAATATAATAGAGAATCCAAAAATAAAAGCCTATGGTATGGGGTACAAAACATATATTCAATTATATACATGGGCTCTCTGGTATATTCAAGTATATACATGGGCTCTCTGGTATATTCAAGTATATACATGGGCTCTCTGGTATATTCAAGTATATACATTGGCTCTCTGGTATATTCAAGTATATACATGGGCTCTCTGGTATATCAAGTATATACATGGGCTCTCTGGTATATTCAATTATATACATGGGCTCTCTGGTATATTCAAGTATATATATGGGCTCTCTGGTATATTCAAGTATATACGTGGGCTCTCTGGTATATTCAAGTATATACATAAGCTCTCTGGTATATTCAAGTATATACATGGGCTCTCTGGTATATTCAAGTATATACATGGGCTATCTGGAATATTCAAGTATATACATGGGTTCTCTGGTATATTCAAGTATATACATGGGCTCTCTGGAATATTCAAGTATATACATGGGCTCTCTGGTATATTTAATTATATACATGGACTCTCTGGTATATTTAAGTATATACATGGGCTCTCTGGAATATTCAAGTATATACATGGGTTCTCTGGTATATTTAAGTATATACATGGGCTCTCTGGTATATTTAATTATATACACGGGCTCTCTGATATATTTAAGTATACACATGGGCTCTCTGGAATATTCAAGTATATACATGGGCTCTCTGGTATATTCAATTATATACATGGGCTCTCTGGTATATTTAAGTATATACATGGGCTCTCTGGTATATTCAAGTATATACATGGGCTTTCTGGTATATTCAAGTATATACATGGGCTCTCTGGTATATTCAAGTATATACATGGGCTCTCTGGTATATTCAAGTATATACATGGGCTCTCTGCTGGTATATTCAATTATATACATGGGCTCTCTGGTATATTCAATTATATACATGAGCTCTCTGGTATATTCAAGAATATACATGGAATCTCTGCTGGTATATTCAATTATATACATGGGCTCTCTAGTATATTCAATTATATACATGGGCTCTCTGGTATATTCAATTATATACATGGGCTATCTGGTATATTCAATTATATACATGGGCTCTCTGGTATATTCAAGTATATACATGGGCTCTCTGGTATGTTCAATTATATACATGGGCTCTCTGGTATATTCAATTATATACATGGGCTCTCTGGTATATTCAATTATATACATGGGCTCTCTTGTATATTCAATTATATACATGGGCTCTCTGGTATATTCAATTATATACATGGGCTCTCTGGTCTGTGCTTTGGTCTAAACACTATCAATCTAACACATAAACATTTGGACATGTAACAAAGATAGTCACATGTTTTTCTTATTTCTTGGTTCTAGTAAACTACTTGTGAGAATGAAAGTTTATGCGTCTAAAACTGACTTGATATATAACGTATATGCATTTCATAACTGAAGGCCATTTTCCCTCACGCTACACTAAATGTTAATTATAATTATGTATGTGGTACAGTACGTCGATGTAATAAGTGTTCGCGCAGTTATATATCGTAAAGTAAAATATGTGTTCTAGCTATCATATGCGATACAAAATTTCGACGTAATACATATTCTGTCAGTCATAAGTAGCCATTTTCTGTCACGCTACATTAAATGTTAGTTCTAATACATCATATGAGGTAAGGTACGTCGATGTAATAAATGTTCTAAAATTATATGTCGTAAATTAAGTATATAAAATTTGTGTTCTAGATGTCATATGCGGTACAAAATGTCGATGTAAGACATATTGTAGCAGTCATACGTGACACAGATATCAAATGTGTTACAAGCCGTCATTAGTGCGACTGGGCTCCTATATCATTCGTTCGCAGGGTGTCGTGAGTGGCACAGTACGTCTATATAATTGTGTTCTAGTTGTAACATGCGCTTTTGCACTTCTGTATCGTTCTTGCCGCAGCGTTCAGAGTGGCAGAATGAGAGGTAGACAGAGAAAACAGTAGACTGACATCACAGAATAGATCAGGAAACGTTTTGTGGAGACGAAGGCATTGGCACATGATCGATACAAGTGGAGGGAACTGGTCCGATGTTCAGTTGCACAATGACACAATGACCACACTAGGTCAAGATAATAATGATGATCGTTCTTACTCCGGGTGTCGTATGTATTACAGTATGTCTATGCAATATGTGTTCTAGTTTTCACGTGTGATATTGCAATCGTATATTGTTCGTGTTCTGGGTGTTATATTTAGTACATTACGTCTATATAGTTGTGTTCTAGGTGTCATATGTAGTACATTACGTCTATATAGTTGTGTTCTGGGTGTCATATTTAGTACATTACGTCTATATAGTTGTGTTCTAGGTGTCATATGTAGTACATTACGTCTATATAGTTGTGTTCTGGGTGTCATATTTAGTACACTACGTCTATATAGTTGTGTTCTGGGTGTCATATGTAGTACATTACGTCAATATAGTTGTGTTCTAGGTGTCATATGTAGTACATTACGTCAATATAGTTGTGTTGTGGGTGTCATATTTAGTACATTACGTCTATATAGTTGTGTTCTGGGTGTCATATTTAGTACATTACGTCTATATAGTTGTGTTCTAGGTGTCATATGTAGTACATTACGTCAATATAGTTGTGTTGTGGGTGTCATATTTAGTACATTACGTCTATATAGTTGTGTTCTGGGTGTCGTATGTAGTACATTACGTCTATATAGTTGTGTTCTGGGTGTCGTATGTAGTACATTACGTCTATATATTTGTGTTCTGGGTGTCGTATGTGATAAACATGTATGTTGTGGAGTCCAACTGAGACTGCGAATTAATTAAAATAGGTTGCCAGAAACAATGGCGCTTTGACGAACAGTGTCTTTTTATTTGTCTACTTTATTTGTCTTTTCTTTTGTTTTATTGAAGGCAAGAACCATCGCCCTATGGAATATACTGGAACGCCTTCTTTTATGCCCACACAGGCCAAGCCCGAGACTCAAGACAATGCGCATAACGAACGACTTAAAGATTGAGTTAAAAGAAACATAAATTGATAAATTCTACGACATAAAGATTCTACGACATAAAGATTCAATATCAGAATGGTTGTTCTATGCTTTGCAAATATTGCCATATGTATACTACTTCTTCTGGCTCTCGATATATATATATATATATATATATATATATATATATATATATATATATATATATATATATATATATATATATATATATATATATATATAATTTATTTTAAAGGTGTGTATTGGGTGGGGTCGATGTGCGTTGGGGATACGTTTATTCACAGTGAAGACAATATACATGTATGGAAGGTTCTTGTATTGATTGTACTAAATGTGTCCGAGAACGCAACGAATGACCAGCCCACTGGTAAATTTGTATGGACTATCAGGGACGACATACTATAATATATTTATGATCCCATCAGAAATAAGCTGGTCCCAGAGTCTGACCGGTCACTCAGCTGACCTATCATTTACCTACCAATCAGTCTGCTATATGGAATGTTTGCTTAATTTACGAAGACTGAATACCAAAACTCCAAGACCTCCTTTTCTGTTGATAAGTTCTAATAAAGTGAAATCTCAGAAATCATCAGCAGATGTGAAAAACAAATAAAGAGTTGGACGCTTCTTATTGTAGTTTCTGTTCTTCTTGCTCCTTGTAAAATTGCATGTCAGAGAAAACTGTTGACTTTCATTATTGAAAATGAACAGCAAATAACAACACTAAGACTAAATCATACACCGTGGAGGCGATTAAGCGGGTGAGGCCTGTGAACTAATCGTTATAGACAGGCTAGATTGAGAAAACGGCGTGAACGACAACTGTATGTTGGAGTCCCGATGTTTTGGTCCCTGCCACTTTACAATCTTCGCTCAGTGGACTTCAGTAGGTAAAAAAGAAATAAACGATATTATATATTTCCTCGTGAACAGTCTGAATGCATCCATTCGCCGATATCAGGCGTATACAATGGCGTACGGAGATAAAGTGACGCCCGGGGTGGAAGTACGAGACACCGCCCTCTGTCGCTTATTGTTTTAATTATACTTTGTTAGTTATCAAGTGCGGCATCACCAAATTTTCAAAATATTGTCTTACTTTACTTTACACTATCATCACTACCACCACCACTCTTCTTGCAATTATCTCCAGAGATCTAAGATTGTATTTATACATTGCATGTTAGTTGCTATTTATTAAATAAAGAATAATAATCACCACAACACAATAAAACCTTTAAGTAAAGAGACGTACATATAATATCAACATGTATTATTACTTATAACACTTATCATGGCTTATCCTAACTTCCAATTAGCTGTAATCTATATTTCCATTCCTTTATTCAATCAGCATGGACTCAGCATTACTTTGTGCTTAGATAAACATCAGTAAAATGTTTTTGTTTTTTTATATCTCCTCTTCGTTCTCCTATCAGAACCAATATTGTTGTTATATTTACACGGATTATTTCTATTTTACCTCATATGGTATGTGTCTTTCAATAAAAACGTCATCTAACATTTTGACAAAAGACTAATCATTCCTAATTCCACTATTATGTACTATGGTTGGAATTGATGAGAATGTGTCTAATGTACGATGAAGCTGTTTTAAACTACTTAAAAGGACACTGTCGCCTTGTACATAGACTGCACGACGAGCAGGAATTTGACCGATTGAGTGGCTACAAGGAAGAAACGGTATCCGACTAAAGTTGATGAGCCACGTGTCGTTTATCAAATCCAGGTGTGTAAACAAACCTAGGGCGTTGTTTTAACCTCGTTGTTTCTTAATTCATTCTTTCTTACTACAGTAACTATTTGGACAATTTCGTCAATTACAACATGGTATGAAAGCTTACATTTCTTAATTTTTCTACGTGGAGAATACAGACTGTATTAAAACAGTATTTGCATGAATATGAAATATTTTATTAACTACGTAACATTGCACCAGACTATAATTGCAGATGACGCACTAAGGAAAAAAGAACAAAACGTGCCGTATATGATAATAAGCATATAATTAAAATGCATACAACAATTTATCAGTGATTAAACAAAATAACCAGGACATTTTTGTTGGTGGTAATTAAAATATTTTGAGTGAAAAACTTGATGTGGATTCACTAACAGCATGAATTGATTTACTTGTTAAAAGATAACGCTGGATTAGCTGAATTGACTTACTTGTTAAAAGATAACGCTGGATTAGCTGAATTGACTTACTTGTTAAAAGATAACGCTGGATTAGCTGAACTGACTTACTTGTTAAAAGATAACGCTGGATTAGCTGAACTGACTTACTTGTTAAAAGATAACGCTGGATTAGCTGAATTGACTTACTTGTTAAAAGATAACGCTGGATTAGCTGAACTGACTTACTTGTTAAAAGATAACGCTGGATTAGCTTGTGAAGGTATTGCAAGTTTAAATCAAGTCATTTTGAATTTGTATTTAAGGTGGACAAATTAAAATAGAAAGTCTAATGCAAAACTAAACAATCTACCAATTTTAGATTAGGAATGTAAGAAAACATTAAAACATTTTGATAGGATTTTGTTAATAGTGGTTACAGTATCTTTTTAGATGAGAGACAAGACATAATAATTGTTAATTTGAAACGACCTGTAATCTAACAATTTGCAGCAACCGAAAAACGTTTTTAACATAGAATAAAACAATATAATCCATAGAAAATTAAGACAAGGAAAATGGAAAAGTAAGAAAGATAGCGGAGCATGATCATTATCAATTTGCCATCGCATTCAAAAGACACGTGATGCTTTGAAACGTCCAAACGTAAAAGAGACATAGAAATTACTCGTGCAATTAATCAGTGTTGTCGTATTGTTTCTTTTGAAATAGTTCAGCAACCTCTAATTCACTTGATATGACCGTTTTACGTTTGAATACTTAGCTTTATGCGATGTTCTTCATAGAAACACATCAACTACTGTAACGCTCTAATACTCAAAGCTAAACCCTTTGTTTATACACCTCTGTTCAGATATGCAAATAACAAACCTACTTAAGATACAAAAGGTAAAACGACATGTTAAGCTAATTACATGTTCAGCTAATTACGACATGTCAGCTAATTACGACATGTTCAGCTACTTACGAAACATATATTGAACTGTTTTTCACGAGCCAACAAAGGATAATACCGACAACACCAGATAAATATTGCGTTGTTTGATGTCATCCTTGGTATCTAATAACTGACATTCTCTTGTTAACAGTTTGTCTTAAACCATCATGCAATAAGCGGTTTCTGGAAATAGCAATTAAACTAACAGCAGATTATATTATCAAATCTATTTTTGATACAACAGGTTGTATTAGACATTTTCTTTACACACAGTTGTTTCGGTCTCTCACATGATGCTATTTCTTCTCTATGTGTGATATTTTAATGTCTTATCCGAAACTCTCACCATTCGTGTTAGCTATCAAACTAATTACGCTTTTTTTCTGAACTTCAAATTTTCGTTTCACCTGTATTGTTAGTGATCTTTCCACTTCAGGTGGGATATTTGCACCTTGATGATGTTAGTGGTAAATATATAATGTAGTCTTTAATTCTCTTCTTTACGCGTTTCATTCGTCTTTATTGTGTGAATCTTTATTTCTTAAGATTTTCTTAAATGTCTTAATTAATGTATCATGTTGCAATCTTCATTGTAATGCCATTCATTAGCAAGATTTCGTTCGATTTAGACAGCTTACAATATGTACTAAAGGACAGTTTCCTGGGGTTGAAATAGAATCGTGTATTTCAATGTATTTAATTTAAATATTGTTAAGTTTTTTTTTACGTCCAACATATAATAAAATATAAAATATAATTATTAAAACCTATATATGCCATATGCATAAGCAAGCAAACAAACAATAACCCCTTTTAATGTCTATTTTAAGTTTTTGAAACAGTGTCTGCCTGTTTGGACTGGTTCTAACGACGATTTTGCTTCATCCAACATTAACGATCATACACACTAAGCACACTGACTATAAGCATAACAACTAAATATATAAACGTGATAAATATTCGCGGTTTTACACTGGGATTTATACTTAAAACAAATGGTAGACAAATATCTTAAGCTATAATGCTACCAAATGAATAAAACATGGTATGTGGAGCTTAAGGAGTAGGGAATATTGTATACAGAAAAAAAAAAAAACTAAATTACCTGTGATTGGTGCATTGACAGTTGCACATTCTGTTAGGCTTTTAAAAAAGTTAAGCCTCTTGGCAACATGTAAGATTTTGTTAATTCATATCTAGATCATGGCTGAACATGTGTATGCTGTGACAAGATTGCTTTTACCCATGGCTAGTTACAACAGTTATATCTCTTAAATGCAATAGAGTACCTGGCTAGTTACAACAGTTATATCTCTTAAATGCAATAGATTACCTGGCTAGTTACAACAGTTATATCTCTTAAATGCAATAGAGTACCTGGCTAGTTACAACAGTTATATCTCTTAAATCCAATAGAGTACCTGGCTAGTTACAACAGTTATATCTCTTAAATACAATAGAGTACCTGGTTAGTTACAACAGTTATATAGTTATATCTCTTAAATGCAATAGAGTACCTGGCTAGTTACAACAGTGACATCTCTTAAATGCAATAGAGTACCTGGCTAGTTACAACAGTTATATCTCTTAAATGCAATAGAGTACCTGTCTAGTTACAACAGTTATATCTCTTAAATGCAAATAGAGTACCTGGTTAGTTACAACAGTTATATAGTTATATCTCTTAAATGCAATAGAGTACCTGGCTAGTTACAACAGTTATATCTCTTAAATGCAATAGAGTACCTGGTTAGTTACAACAGTTATATCTCTTAAATCCAATGGAGTACCTGGCTAGTTACAACAGTTATATCTCTTAAATGCAATGGAGTACCTGGCTAGTTACAACAGTTATATCTCTTAAATGCAATAGAGTACCTGGCTAGTTACAACAGTTATATCTCTTAAATGCAATAGAGTACCTGGCTAGTTAGAACAGTTATATCTCTTAAATGCAATGGAGTATCTGCCTAGTTGCAACAGTTATATCTCTTAAATGCAATAGAGTACCTGGCTAGTTACAACAGTTATATCTCTTAAATGCAATGGAGTACCTGGCTAGTTACAACAGTTATATCTCTTAAATGCAATAGAGTACCTGACTAGTTACAACAGTTATATCTCTTAAATGCAATGGAGTACCTGGCTAGTTAGAACAGTTATATCTCTTAAATACAATAGAGTACCTGGCTATTTACAACAGTTATATCTCTTAAATGCAATGGAGTACCTGGCTAGTTACAACAGTTATATTTCTTAAATGCAATGGAGTACCTGGCTAGTTACAACTGTTATATCTCTTAAATGCAATGGAGTACCTGGCTAGTTACAACAGTTATATCTCTTAAATGCAATAGAGTACCTGGTTCTGTCCTTGTCAAATTGACAATCTAACATTGTTCTCTATGACACTGAGTGAGATGCATGCTGAGGTTGAATAGAAAGTATATTTTTTTTCAGAAAAAATTAGCATTGAAGTCTATGGAAAAACAATTGATATCGTGATACCTTAAAACCTCTAATAATTAATGTGAACTGCTATTCACTGAGACAAACGCAAAGAGTAAAGTGTGTATTATGCGTCACTTTGAAATAGTAAAGTGTGTATTATGCGTCACTTTGAAATAGTAAAGAGAGCAATATATCCGTCACCTTGAAATAGTAAATAGTGTAATATGCGTCACCTTGAAATATTAAAGAATGTAATATGCGTCACCTTGAAATAGTAAAGAGTTTAATATGCGTCACCCTGAAATAGTAAAGAGTTTAATGTGCGTCACCCTGAAATAGTAAAGAGTTTAATATGCGTCACCTTGAAATATTAAAGAGTTTAATATGCGTCACCTTGAAATAGTAAAGAGTTTAATATGCATCACCTTGAAATAGTAAAGAGTTTAATATGCGTCACCTTGAAATAGTAAAGAGTTTAATATGCGTCACCTTGAAATATTAAAGAGTTTAATATGCGTCACCTTGAAATATTAAAGAGTTTAATATGCGTCACCTTGAAATAGTAAAGAGTTTAATATGCGTCACCTTGAAATAGTAAAGAGTGTAATATGCGTCACCTTGAAATAGTAAAGAGTTTAATATGCGTCACCTTGAAATAGTAAAGAGTTTAATATGCGTCACCTTGAAATAGTAAAGAGTTTAATATGCGTCACCTTGAAATAGTAAAGAGTTTAATATGCGTCACCTTGAAATAGTAAAGAGTTTAATATGCGTCACCTTGAAATAGTAAAGAGTGAAATATGCGTCACCTTCAAATAGAAACCAGTTTAAGACGAGTTGCTGAGAACAAATGTTCGGGGTGTGTTATGTTGTACAGTACAGTAAGTCTGTATAGTTCGGGTGTCATATTTGGTACGGTACGTCCATTTAGTTGTGCTATGGGTGTCATATGTGGTACAATAGGTCTATATAGTTGTGATATTGGTGTCGTATGTGTATTGTTGTGTTCTGTGGGTTATATATGGTACATTACATCTATATAGTTGTGATGTGGGTCTCATATGTGGTATAGTACGTCTATATAGTTGTGATGTGGGTCTCATATGTGTTATAGTACGTCTATATAGTTGTGATGTGGGTCTCATATGTAATATAGTACGTCCATATAGTTGTGTTCTATTTGTCATTTGTGGTACAGTCCGCCTGTATAGTTGTGCTGTGTGTCATATGTGATATATTACATCAATTTAGTTGTCTTCTAGTTGTAACATGCGTTTTAGCAATTTTGTATCTTTCTTGTCCCGGGTGCCGCATGTGTTACATACAGTACGTCCATGCAGTATGTGTTCTAGTTTTCACGTGTGATATTGCAATCTTATATCGTTCGTGTTCTGGGTGTCATATGTGGTACAGTATGTATGCTGTCGAGTCCTACTGAGACTGGAATGGCACCAGTAACAACAGAAAGTTACAGTGAATTAGAATAGTCTGATAGAAACAAAGACGCATTAACGAATAGTGTATTTTTATTTGTCTACTTTATCTTTTCTTTTGTTTGCCACATAAATTGAAGACAAGAACGACCTCTCCATGGAATCTACTAGTAAGATTTCGTATATACCACACCCACCCACACCCACACACACACAGAGAAAACATTTGTTTCGTATTGGAGCTACTAAAATAGGTACTTTCTGTACCTGTTTCTGAAAATTTTCAAAGATGTTTTTCGTCATCTAAATGCAACAGACGTAGGTGCTCTCAATGTGCAAATATTACAGAAAGTACCTATTTTAGTAGCTCCAATACTAAAGAAATGTTTTCTCTACGTTATAACACTGATTGTATATCAACTGATGTAATTTATTTGATAACCTGTAAAAAAATGTAACATGCAATATGTTGGACAAACACTTCAACAAGTTTCTAAGAGAATGAATAATCACCGCTTTCATATAAAAAATTATATGGATCCTCAGTTCTCCTCTAATGTTTCAATACATTTTAAGACAAATAATCACTCTTTAAGGGATTTTTCTTTCATGCCAAGCGATATTGTGCACGGAGAAATGAACAGACTCATTAAAGAAAGTTATTGGATTAATCGGTTAGATACTGTTTATCCCAATGGCCTTAATACTAAGGCATTATATAAAATTGTATAGAATTTTAGTGGATGATTTGATATATTGTATTTATTTATATGTATATATATATATAATATGTAGTTATATGTATTACTGTTAGTCTCTACGTTATAATCTCAATCTCAGTTTTCATTAGAGACTCATGCATCATTCTGATCCAGTTATACATATGATATTTGTATAATAAAGAATATAAATTATGATGTTATGTCAATTACGTAATTATTGATATATAGACGTCATCCGCTTCTTTCAAAAGCATGACGTTATGTTAATGACGTAATTGTTTATAACTTTATAGACGTCATCAGTTTCTTTCAAATAAATTTTGTGCCTAAAGAAACATAAATGCGAAACTAGTCGCACAAATTTATCGGCGTTTGTATTGTTTTTTTTATCCCTTATATATATATATATATATATATATATATATATATATATATATATATATATATATATATATATATATATATATATATATAGATATATATATATATATATATATAGATACATACATACATACATACATACATACATATATATATATATATATATATATATATATATATATATATATATATATATATATATATATATATATATATATTGTTACATACTTAGGCTCGAATAAACAGTAACATAGAAAGAGTGAAAATAACAAGCTTGTAAAAACTTAATAAACAATTTATTGAGCACAAATATTTTCCAGAAAAGAAAAAGAAAATTACGGTTTTAAGAATCAATTCCAAAATTAATCCAAAAATAATTCAAAATATTATCCACTAGAGAAATTGCAAAAGTCCTGGTAATGAAATGTCCAAATAATTCCAAGTTCGAATCTTAGTGAAGTATCCAAGATGGAAGAGGATGTCACGTGATGAAGTCAGTTTTTGGTAATATAATTCAATGAGCACAATTACTTTCCAGATAAATAATAAAATAAATCCTCTTGATCCAAACGACTTGAAATAATTTCCAATACAAGGTAATTTAAAATAACTCAGAACGACACAATTTAATATTCTAACACCCCAAGTTCTACTAAATAGTTCGCTCCAAAACATAATTTATATACCTGTTTTTACGTAAACGAGAAAGGGGTCACGTGATCTTCTAGAATCTTTTAGAACAAATTTAAGTTAAAAAAATCTCGTACACACCGTATGACCCAACTAAAAATAGAAAGTTGTTTATAACAAAGCTCCATAATGTCCATGGAATCAACCAATCATTTTAAAAGTTTGTTTACAACTCTGAAGCCAGGTCAGAAATGAGGTCAACACCTGGTGTTTATTTTTAAAGTACAGGTCATCTCGCAATGAATGAATCTTAAACTTAAAATGTTAATATATATATATATATATATATATATATATATATATATATATATATATATATATATATATATATATATATATATATATATATATATATATGTGTGTGTGTGTGTGTGTGTGTGTGCGTGTGCGTGTGTGGTGTGGTGTATGTGGTATGTTAAATCCCAGAGAACACAGAACACGGGCGCGACTGTTGCGCTATAGAATATAAATTTATGGCAGGTTATTGTGATATTTTTACTAAATGTGTCCGATGATAACTGTCTAAGAAATCAACGAATGACCAGCCACTGCTACATTTGGATTGGAATCGTACAGAGACCGTCAGGGTCGACGTACTATAATCTCTTTATGATTCTATCAAAAATATGCTGGTCCCAGAGTCTAACCTGTCACTCAACTGACCTATTGATTTACTGAGCAGTCACTCTGGACTATCGAATGTTTGCTTAATTTAGGAAGACTGAATACCAAAATTCCAAGACCTCGTTTTCTGTTGATTAGTTCTAATAAAATGAAATCTCAGCAATCATCAGCAGATGTGAAAAACAAAGAATGAATTGTGGTTTCTGTTCTTCTTGCTCGGTGTAGAAATGGATGAAAGTTTGCCAAAGAAAACTGTTGGCATTCATTAAATGAAATGTTCGATATATTAAGTTGGCAAAATCAAAATCTAGTTTAAATCTCATGTCTAAAACATAATAGAGCAACATTTGTCAGAGTACCGCTGCGTTGCAACCGACAAGCGATAGTACATCGAGAACATGGTTAAAAATTGCAGTTAGAGTGCTGAATCGTCGGAACATTCACACCTGTAATTTGTTAAGAAAAAATGAAACAAAACACCAAAAAAGTAACAACAACAAAATACAACAACATACCCCACTACATATTACCCAAAATTTGTCCTTGTTTGAAAGCACGGTCACAAATATTTTATATGGTTCAGTTTACAAGATTACAGGTAAGCCCATTCATGATTACTTGGTTTGATACTGATAGCATGCCATTGTTGATATCAATGTCTATTCAAAAACTTAAAAGTAGAAGCTACTATATTTAACAAGAAGAATATCTCTACTATTACGTGATAGATTTCCAAGTAAATATGACTTCCTACGAATGGAAAATTTAGCTATTTTGAAAAATTAGGAACAAGAATGGATTTTTATATTTATTTTCTCCACAGCGGCGTGTCATACAAATTAGTTGACTGCCATATAAATTAGTTGTGTGCCTGTGTGCCATATAAATTAGTTGAGTGCCATATAAATTAGTTGTGTGCCATATAAATTAGTTGTGTGCCATATAAATTTGTTGATTGCCATATAAATGAGTTGAGTGCCATATAAATTAGTTGTGTACATATAAATTAGTTAAGTGACAATGAAAAATACTCAGTGACACCGGTTTTCGGGTTTTTAAGGCACACCCATATACACACATCTGAGACCAAGATTTGTCCCGGCAATATTCACCGGCAGGTCAGTGTCTACTCTGGAAATCATAATACCAAGTCTGAGCTTCAGGCAGGTCAGTGTCCACGATGGAAATCAGTAAACATTGTCTAAAATTCGGGGGAAGGCGGGGAGGGGCAGTGTCTACACTAGAAATCATAAAACTCGTTTGAGATTTTGACAAGTAAAAGGGGCTCAAAATAATAAAATAAAATAATCTTCTGAATTGCACAGGCAGAGTTTGTGCTGACTTGGAAACCTGGAATGGAATTTGAAAGTAAGAGATTATTAAATGGAAATGCATTTTATTTCAGGTATATATATATATATATATATACACACACAGTTGTGACATACACAAGTAAGTTTTGTTTGTAAAAATGGGACCAGACTAAAACCCGTACTCAATGCCCCCCAAATCTACGTCAGTAACATCAATAAATTTATACAATCCTTCATGAATCCAACTTTCTTTTAGTTAAATTTACAGACTTCAATATCTTCGGAACCTTGACCTTGAGTTTGACTTTAACACTCAAAAACATATTGGAATACGGAGTCTGGCTAGTAGAATATGGATTTTGCTAGTAGAATATGGAGTCTGATTAGTAAAATATGGAGTCTGATTAGTAGAATATGGAGTCTAGTTAGTAGAATATGGAGTCTAGTTAGTAGCATATGGAGTCTGGTTTAAGAAAAGTCGTGTTCGGACTAGACGATATGTGATATAGCGTATCGGATAGTTTTGTGAGGAAAGATCTGGAGTCAAGTCTGCCTGTTTATTTTCTAACGGCAGATCTGGTTTAAACTCCGCTTATTTAGTGACCATATATCTAGAAAACACGTAGTCACGTCTGCCATCGCATTTAATGGCTGCAGATTTAAAAAATAACTTTTTGGGGTCTACAGGAGTGTGATGCTATTCCAGCCCAGTACAATATGGAGTCCGGTCTGCGTAGTATATTATGACGGCAGAGAAGAATATATAAGCACAATGCAGTTGGGTTCGCTATAAGTAACGATAAATACGGAATCAAGAATTATTAATTAGCTCGTTTATCAGTACCACATGCATAACATGCACCATCAACTTCTGCCTCCGTCCTCTACTTTTCTAGACTCACAGTGACTCGGGACCAACTGCACTAGGGTATTTCCCTTCTCTGTCTTCTACAGTTCATCTGGTCCCTAAAAGCTTTCTTTATGAACACACAATGACATTAGCATATTCCTCTAGCTATCTAGACTCTAAACACCAGTCTATCATCAGATAAGCCATTACCTTCTTTGGTCACACATTCGTGACCATCGAACGTTCTGATATGGTGTACACGGTATCAACTGCCTATCTTGCAAATATCAATAGATTTCTTCACATCGGCATTTATCAATTCTCAAAAATATTATACAGAACAATATCACATAATCAGACGCATTTCTGTACAACACTTCTACAAAGTGAACACAGATATCACATATCGATGCGCTGATATATCCTTACACACGACACTCCACAAACTTTACACAAATAATCAAATATCCCTATTAACTAATGTTGCACACTGCAACCATTATACAAAATTATAATTCAATTCAACATTTGTAAATATAGAATTACACATAAATAATAGCACGAGGTTACTACGACTTAACCAAAATAGCTAATTACAATAATAATTCTTTACATTTTTTCATATCTCAAAATATGCATGTACATCAAACAGTACAAATGAATCAAACACTAAAAGGAATCAAACCCGCAAAATGGTAATTATATGAACTAACGATTCTAGTAATTAAGTATACATATTGCACATAATTAAAGTAAAATTACTTTGCCGTAATAGATTGCAACAATTGAGTATATAAGTCACTGGGCTGTCAGAAACGCCTTTGTAATTCCCAGAATAAAAACGTTTCCCGCCAATTTCGAAGACGTCGGAGTAATTTATAACTTCCGGAAATATGGTTTAGCGACTTTAGTTATCAAGATACTAGATTTAAGCTTGCGATTCCAATGGTGGCCACGCCTTGCTCAGCTGTGAGTGGATGTTGATTCACCCATGGTTTGCACAATTTGTCAAGGGTGGTTTTACGACTCTCACTTGATTTGTTCCTTTGAAATCCACACCAGCCATTTAGCACTTACCTGTGAATCGCGCGATGCCAAAAAAGGCGCCAGTCACGAGTTCCTATGGTCATGTTACAAAACTGGCTTTGACATCTCATTGCTCGCATGGAAGGACATTCGTAACATTTATGACGCGGAATTATTAACCTCATGATCTAGAATATCCATGTTGCAATCTGGTTATTGTTCCTTCCAACGTGACAATGGGTGAAGGATACATGATTACAAGTGGAGAAGCCGTTTCGAAGACCAGATCAAGCATATCAGATTACAATGATATGCAATTAACGTTAATATTATATATTTATCTCCTTGTTAGGGGTACTAAGATTTGTTTATCCAAGGCAAATTATGCACCAGACGGTGAAGTCTAAGCTGGTGTCGGCTATGTAAAAATCCTGATATCTCCTGTAAAGAAGACAATTGTTTATTATACGAAATCATATAAAAGACAGGACGTACTAATGCGGGAGCAAGACGGGATCGAGTGAGAAACGGCGTGAGAATATACAACTGCATGAAGGTGACGCGACGTTTTGTTCCTTGCCACTTCACAATCTGTGGACCAATCACGATGGGTTAACAAAAATGAAATATATTGTCCATTTCCTCGTCAACATTTCTATGCAAATCTGAATGCAATATCAAACCCGTTTGAGTGTTTGAATGTAAACTGACACACAACTGAATGCATTCATTGTTAGATACCAGGCTTATATACACTGATGTATGGAGTCAAAATGGCGCCCGGATTTGTAGTCCATGATGCCGGTCTCTGTTGCTGATTTCTTTCAAAGCCATAACCTTGTTATTTATCAACGGCCGTATTTTCCTACTTTACACCACCACCGCCACCACCACACCCTTTGCAATTATTGCCATAGCCCTAAAATTATATTTATACATTGCGTTGTACATGCTATTGGCTAAATGGAAAACAATAATCACCACAACAAAATAACACCGTTAAGTATAGAAACCTACATAGCATGTTAACATTTATCCACATCTCCACTATTTATGAACATAAGTAAAATGTTTTGTGTTTTTATTATTATCCTCCTTCTCTTCCTCTTCATTCTCCTGTCATATAACCAATAATTTTATATTCACACAGATTTTTTTTCTTTTTCACTACATATGACATTTGTCTTTAAATCAACACATCCTCTTAAATTTTGACAAAAACTAATTACTCATAAATCCACCACGAGCTATTTAGGATTAGAGCTGATGAAAACGTGTCTAATTTACGATGAAGCTGTTTCATACCGCCTGGAAGGACATCGTCACCTTGTAAATAGACTGCACAACGAGCAGGAGTTTGACAGATGTAGTGATTACAAGGAAGAAACAGTATCGGTCTACAGCAAGAGTTTGACAGATGTAGTGATTACAAGGAAGAAACAGTATCGGTCTACAGCAGGAGTTTGACAGATGTAGTGATTACAAGGAAGAAACAGTATCGGTCTACAGCAGGAGTTTGACAGATGTAGTGATTACAAGGAAGAAACAGTATCGGTCTACAGCAGGAGTTTGACAGATGTAGTGATTACAAGGAAGAAACAGTATCGGTCTACAGCAGGAGTTTGACAGATGTAGTGATTACAAGGAAGAAACAGTATCGGTCTACAGCAGGAGTTTGACAGATGTAGTGATTACAAGGAAGAAACAGTATCGGTCTACAGCAGGAGTTTGACAGATGTAGTGATTACAAGGAAGAAACAGTATCGGTCTACAGCAGGAGTTTGACAGATGTAGTGATTACAAGGAAGAAACAGTATCGGTCTACAGCAGGAGTTTGACAGATGTAGTGATTACAAGGAAGAAACAGTATCGGTCTACAGCAGGAGTTTGACAGATGTAGTGATTACAAGGAAGAAACAGTATCGGTCTACAGTTGATACTCCATGTGCCATTTATCAAATCCAGGTGTGGAGGTAAACTTGGGGTGTGGTTTTAACCTCATTCTTGCTTATTTCTTTGTTTACTTACCATTTGTACACTATCGCAATTACTGCGTTGATGAAATGTGTGCTTCTTTCTTCATTTTAATATCGGCGCGTAATGCTTGAGTCTAGATTTCAGAAGTGGACACCGTAGAAAATAAAATATAACTTTACTTTTGAACAAAGTACTTTGGCGGTTTTTGTGATTCGCCTGAAAGGTTTTCAAGTGCAAACATGAAGACGCAATGTTTTATTTGGTGGGCAAAGATTAA